>CM067319.1:72081219-72378719 GCA_034231615.1 Meghimatium bilineatum | reverse complement strand
AGCTGTGCTGCAGTATGCCATTACTGACTGTAGTCCTGTTAGTAAAATGCTGGGGGGAAAATGACAACACCGATTGTTGTCCTGTTTGTACAATTCTGGGGAAAGACATGGCAATACCGATTGTAGTCCTGCTTGTACAATTCTGGGGGAAAACATGACAATACCGATTGTAGTCCTGCTTGTATAATTCTGGGGGAAAACATGACAATACCGATTGTAGTTCTGCTTGTATAATTCTGGTGGAAAACATGACAATACCGATTGTAGTTCCGTTTGTACAATTCTTGAAAAAGATGACATTACTGACTGCAGTCTTGCTTGTAAAATCCTGGTGGAAAGATGACAATACCGATTGTAGTCTTGTTGTACAACTCTGGGGGAAAACATGACAATACCGATTGTAGTCTTGTTGTACAACTCTGGGGGAAAGATGACAATACCGATAGTAGTCTTGTTGTACAACTCTGGGGGAAAGATGACAATACCGATTGTAGTCTTGTTGTACAACTCTGGGGGAAAGATGACAATACCGATTGTAGTCTTGTTGTGCAACTCTGGGAGAAAGATGAAAATACCGATTGTAGTCTTGTTGTGCAACTCTGGGGGAAAGATGAAAATACCGATTGTAGTCTTGTTGTGCAACTCTGGGGGAAAGATGAAAATACCGATTGTAGTCTTGTTGTGCAACTCTGGGGGAAAGATGAAAATACCGATTGTAGTCTTGTTGTACAACTCTGGGGGAAAGATGACAATACCGATTGTAGTCTTGTTGTGCAACTCTGGGGGAAAGACGACAATACCGATTGTAGTCCCGTTTGTACGAGTACAATTCTCGAAAAAGATGACATTACTGACTATAGTCCTGCTTGTAAAATCCCGGGGGAAAGATGACAATACCAACTGTAGTCTTGCTTGTAAAATTCTGGGGAAAGTTGTTATTACTGTTTGTATTCCTGCTTGAACAATTCAGGTGGAAAGATGTCGTTACTAACTGTAGTCCTGTTTGTACAATTATGAGGGAAGGATGACATTACTAACTGTAGTCCTGCTTGTACAATTCTGGGGAAAAGATAACATTATATTTGGGTAAAACAATATTCTGAAATAAAGGGGCATTCAATTCTATAACAGTATAGTTACTGTGAGTGTATAGTTAGAGTTAGGGAATCTGTGGTCCGGGGGTCATACGTGGTCCGTGGGACAATTTGATTTGGCCCACTGAATGCAACCGAAGCTGGACTAAACATTAAATAAATCTATGACCTTACTATTTAGCACACTAAATTTATATTAACTTAATTATAATAATAACGCACATACAAGTCTCATCATAGAGAAGCAGTTCGAGCAATCACAGTAGTAGTGAGTTGATTGAATGTTTGAGTAAATATTGCAATTACAGTAGTAGTAAATTGATTGAATGTTTGAATAAATATTGCAATCACAGTAGTAGTGAGTTGATTGAATGTTTGAGTAAATATTGCAATCACAGTAGTAGTAAGTTGATTGAATGTTTGAGTAAATATTGCAATAACAGTAGTAGTAAGTTGATTGAATGTTTGAGTAAATATTGCAATCACAGTAGTAGTGAGTTGATTGAATGTTTGAGTAAATATTGCAATCACAGTAGTAGTAAGTTGACTGAATGTTTGAGTAAATATTGCAATCACAGTAGTAGTAAGTTGATTGAATGTTTGAGTAAATATTGCAATCACAGTAGTAGTAAGTTGATTGAATGTTTGAGTAAATATTGCAGACTTATTTTTAAGTTAATAGTTGTGCATGGCCTGGGAATGATATCACCGGTATACATTTACAAATGGCCCACGAATTATATTACAAATTTACAAATGACTCTTGGCACAAAAATAGCTTTCCCGCCTCTGAAATAGATAGATCTTCATCGACATTATTTTTTCCAGTTGTAACTTTTTAGTTATTTGTAGCAGGAGTTCCTCAATCCTGATCTATATATCTACCTACCTAACTAGCTATATGTCTGTATGCCTGTCTGTATGTCTGTATTCATGTCTGTATGTCTGTATGCCTGTCTGTATGTCTGTATGCCTGTCTGTATGTCTGTATGCATGTCTGTATGTCTGTATGCATGTCTGTATGTATGCATGTCTGTATGCATGTCTGTATGTATGCATGTCTGTATGCCTGTCTGTATGTCTGTATTCATGTCTGTATGTCTGTATGCATGTCTATATGTCTGTGTCTTTCTGCCTCCAAGATATAAACCATTACACTACACATTCCGTTGACATCTGGAGTACATCCTGCAAATCTTCAGGAGTTTGAGAATGAACGCAATAAAAAATGAAAGAATATCTCGTTTGAATATATATTTGTACAGAATAACAGCACATGCCGCTACTTACTTCTGGCAACTGTCCTGGTCGAGCTGTAGATAAGTGGACGCACTTCACTTAGAGATGGTTCCTTTGTTTGTACTTTATCTTGAAAAACCTTTCGTGGCACCGATGACTGGATTGCTTGCCTATCCAATGAATTATGAAAAGTATAAGATCTGGTTCCGTTAACTTCTTCTGTGAGTTGATTATTTCTATCACTTTGATTATTATGGAAGCGTCCATCTGCACTGTTCTTTATCTTCTCATTTATTTGGTCTGTCTTTTCTTCATTTATTGACGTAGATTTGTGTGTGTTTTCTGAAGACAAGTCGGAAATTTCTCCGGTTGAATCACGAGAAAGTTGCTCATGGAAGATTTGACGAGTTGACGCAATACTTTCTGCTAATTTAAATAGTTCCTCGTGAGTGAGTAAAGCAGGGTTCGAGCCTTTTTTCTCATCCAGTGCGAATAAGGAAGCAAAAGAGCAGGAGTTGGATAAAAGCGAAGAAGTGAGAGATTTTGATCGATTTTCATTATCGATATGAGAATCTGATTTTAGTAATAAATTAGAGATTTCTCTTTCACTCTGTCTACCTTGTTTTTCTAATCTTCTTGAATTAGATATCATGTGTTCAGTTTCTAGATACCTTAGATTCTTTTCAGTTCTAAGGAGCTGTCGTGCCTCCAAGTCATCGTCACGCATATGTTTTGAGAATCTTGTCTGTCTTCTGTCTAGAGATTTTGTAAACAATTCTTCCAGATCTGACTCCGAATATAATCCCTTCATTGCAGACATCTCTCCCTTGTCCCTTTCTCTGAGATTTATCTTTGTATCTGTCTTCAACGAAGAAACAGAAAACTCACATTTTCTTGAATTATTATCGGAGCAATTTCGATTATTTATTACATTATCCTTTCTTGTGTATTTGTCACAAGTCACAATTTCTCCTCGGCTTGTTGGTCCCGAACTTTGACGTAAATTCCCGAATAAATAACCCTTATGGAGATCGTTATTTCTTGTATCAATATTTACATCCAGCGATTTCTCTTTCATTCTAGTTTCTGCTTCTTCTCTTGTGTGACGTCTCCGTAACTCCTCTTCGTGCTGTCTTCTCAATTGTTCTTTTATTAACTGTTCTTTCTTGGATTGTAAAAGCAAATCTTGCCTATTTGTTATTCGGCCGTTATTTTCCAGTCCTTGCAACACTGAACCTTCTTCCCACATTCCATTCTTTAACTCTACCCCTTCTTTCAATTTAAGCTCATCTATTTGCTTTTGTTCGTGAGCTATTAGTTCCTTCTTTTGAATGAACTCCTGCAAGTTTAGCTCTTCTTTATGCTGACACTCTTTTACTTTTAACCCTTCCAACTGTTTCACCTCTTTAACTCTCAACTCCATTCTTTGTTTATTCAGCGTTTCTTCTTCTCGGATTGTAAGTTTTCCTGAAATTATTCCTTCCTGAAATTGTATTTCTTCCATGTGTTTCTCTTCTCTCTTTCTTAACTCTTCCCGCTGTTTCATTTCTTTCTGTCGTAACTTCTCTCTCTGAAGCTGTTCCTTTCGTCGAAAATCCTCAATCTGTTTCTTTTCTCTAGAACGTAAATCTCCTGTTTGAATCTTGTCCCTCTTGAACAAACGTCCAAATGCAGCATCTTCCTCAGCTTTTAGCTCTTCAACTCTCTTTATCTCTTGCTGCTTTAACTCCTCTAATCTTCTCTCATTCTCTCGTCTTAACATCTCAAGTCTATCTTGACAATCAACTTTCTTTTTCGCCACATATTCTTTCTTCTGGAGCTTTCTCTCTTTCCAGCTGCTTGTTACTGCCTCCACTGATGTTTTCGTACAATATCTATTACCAAATTTCAGGCTCACATCCTCCAGCTTTCCCCAGACATAACTTCTAACCTCACGGCTCTCATCTCTTTTTATGAATATCTCATTTTCTTGACCCATCTTCACATTTTTTGACTCGTTATAAATAATATCTTGGCTTTTCTTCTGTCCATACTTGACTTCAACAGATTTTGTGTATCCATTATTATTTCTTTGATAGCTTTCATTCGTTAACTCATTATAAATAATTTCTTGACATCTATTTTGTACATGCTTGACTTCAACTGACTTTGTCAATCCTCCTTTGTTATTTAGACATCCTTCGCCAGTGTTTGATCTAAAAATGTGCATAGTTTCAACTGTTGGTTTAGTTTCACTGTTTGTTTCCAGTTTTGAAATCAAGAAATCCTTCAAGTCTAGTTCACTATTGCTCTTAGACTTCTGATTGCATTCTAATTCATTTGTGTTATTAGACTTCCTGTTCACGTTTAGTTCATCTGTGTTATTAGACTTCCTGTTGACGTTTAGTTCATCTGTGTTATACTTCATGTTCACGTCTAGTTCATCTGTGTTATTAGACTTCCTGTTGACGTCTAATTCATTTGTGTTATTAGACTTCCTGTTGACGTCTAATTCATCTGTGTTATTAGACTTCCTGTTGACGTCTAATTCATCTGTGTTATTAGACTTCCTGGTGACGTCTAGTTCATCTGTGTTATTAGACTTCCTGTTCACGTCTAGTTCATCTGTGTTATTAGACTTCCTGTTGACGTTTAGTTCATCTGTGTTATTAGACTTCCTGTTGACGTCTAGTTCATCTGTGTTATTAGACTTCCTGTTCACGTCTAGTTCATCTGTGTTATTAGACTTCCTGTTGACGTTTAGTTCATCTGTGTTATTAGACTTCCTGTTGACGTCTAATTCATCTATGTTATTAGACTTCCTGTTCACGTCTAGTTCATCTGTGTTATTATATTTCTGCTGAAGACGATCGTTATGTGCCTCAAATAGTCCCTTGTTTGACTCAGATTTTGTCCTGCCATCTGCCAGTTTATGCACTTTTCGATGATCCTCATCAACCATGACGCCAGATTTCGTCTCCTCTGAACCTTTAATATTTCCTTCCTTCTTTTCCGACTGACATGCCTCCGTTTGTCTGAGGTATTCATGTTCTTCGTCATTTCTCCCAACTATTTCTTTCATTCTCTCATCCTCTTCACATACTATCCCTTCTTTAACTCTGCTGCCATCTTCATTATCCCTTTCTACATCTTTCCAATTACTTAATTTCATGTCATCATCATCATCTCTTTCTTCAATTACTTCTATAATCCTTAATCCTTGATGCGAATTTTCATTTGTCCCCATTTGGATATCATTTTCCTTTCTATTAAGATTTTTCCCACAGACTTTTTCATTTACACCTTCCACCTCCTTCTTCATCTTTTGAAATTCTTCTTTTCCTATTCTTTCTCCATCTTTCTTTTCTATTTTACTTACTTCTTCAGTTCTACACTTTCTTTTTTCAATTTCATCATTGTGTTTCATCGTTCTCTCTCCTAATATATTCTCTCCATCTTCATCTGCTTTCCTTTCCTTAATCACTTCATGTTTCTCTACTTTCCTCCCCGTATTCTCTTCATGTTCCTCTATTTTCCTTCCTTTATTTCCTGTCTCTCTCTTTATTCCCATTCCTCCATCAACCCGCTGTTTCTTATTCTCTATAGCATTTCCCTTCTGCTGATTTCGTTTGTCACGCTTAGCGAGCAGATTTCCTTTGTTGGAGAGTTTTAACTTTATTTTATCACAAGTATCTCCGTTATGAATGCCAAATTTATCATCTATGTAATTGTCATCATCATCATCATCATCGTGGTCAGAATCATCCTCATTATCATCCTCTGAGTTATCGAAGTTTTCATCTGAGAAGTAGAATAAAATGGAAACAACTTTATTATTAATTTGCTATTGCCATGTAAATGTTAATCAGAGCATATTAAAATACAACATATATAATATATAAAATACAACATATATAATATATAAAATACAACATATATAAAATATAAAATACAACATATATAATATATAAAATACAACATATATAATATATAAAATACAACATATATAAAATATAAAATACAACATATATAATATATAAAATACAACATATATAATATATAAAATACAACATATATAAAATATAAAATACAACATATATAATATATAAAATACAACATATATAATATATAAAATACAACATATATAAAATATAAAATACAACATATATAATATATAAAATACAACATATATAATATATAAAATACAACATATATAAAATATAAAATACAACATATATAAAATATAAATAATTAAAAACAACTACAAAAACAAAATAGCGAATCTTTAATTAAAACTTTTGTTTTTTTTCTCCAAAGAAATGAGAGAAATAGAACTTTTATTCCTTTGTGCAATTGTGCGTTATATATCTTCCTTCATTAGACAAAGGCGTTGGACTTACATCGGCCATGTTCTTAGAATGAACAGCCTAAGAATTCCCCAGCAATCACTATATTGGGTGCCACCTGGAGTAAGAAGAAGAGGGAGACCTAGAGAAACTCTACGAAGAACCATTAATAGAGAAGGCATGTCAATGAACCTAAACAACACGCAACAATTGAAAGACCTGGCAACACAAAGACAGAAATGGAAAGCTATGGTTTCTGCCCTATGCGCCGCCTATGGCCCTGGAGGAACATAACATAATTGTGCGTGCGTGTGTGTGTGTGTGTGTGGGGTTTGGGGGGGGGCAGAAGAAAAAAAAGAGGGGGGGGGTATGTGGAACTCAGAAGTTGCTGCTTGTAAGGAGAAAGGCATAAATCACAGTTTGAAAAACAACAATCTAATTTCATAAATAGAAGCTTGGGAATATTGAAAGGTCTAAGATGGTATGAGAAAACTTTGTTACAACGTTGACTAAGGTCAGTTCTTCTTTAATGATCATCATAATAATGATACACTGCCATAGTCATCATCATCATTATTATCGTCACTATCATTATTCTCATTATCATCACTACCACAATCACCATCATCATCATAATGATCATTACCATCACCAGCATCATCGCTAGGTGTCAGGCCCAGTATCTCGAGTCACGATGGTTGTTGACAGGGAAGAAAAACGACGAGGCATACCAAAAATAATATGGATTGGTAGCACAGAGGAAGATCTAGAGAAACTAGGTGTCTAGAGAAACTAGGTGTCTAGAGAAACTAGGTGTCTAGAGAAACTAAGTGTCTAGAGAAACTAGGTGTCTAGAGAAACTAGGTGTCTAGAGAAACTAGGTGTCTAGAGAAACTAGGTGTCTAGAGAAACTAAGTATCTAGAGAAACTAGTTGTCTAGAGAAACTAGGTGTCTAGAGAAACTGAGTGTTTAGAGAAACTAGGTGTCTAGAGAAACTAGGTGTTTAGAGAAACTGGGTGTCTAGAGAAACTAGGTGTCTAGAGAAACTAGGTGTCTAGAGAAACTGAGTGTTTAGAGAAACTAGGTGTCTAGAGAAACTAGGTGTCTAGAGAAACTAGGTGTTTAGAGAAACTAGGTGTCTAGAGAAACTAGGTTAGAGAACATGACCAATATTTCGGAAACATACTCACAAATGATGGTAGATGGGAAACAGTGGTTAAAATGAAAATAGGAATGGCTAAAAGTTCTTTCAGTGACATAGGAAAAATATTAACATCTAAAGAAATCACGAACACACTCACAATTAAAATTATAAATTATTACTTCTATTTCAACACGAATGAATGACTCAGGAACTTGAGTAATGAATAAACAATTAGAAGACATAATTGATGCATGTGAGATGTGGATATAAAAAAGAACAGATTGAGCGCATCACGGAAAGAGAAAAAAGCAACAACAAAAAATAATTAAATTTTAAAAAATCTGACAACACTGTATAGAAAGAAAATAAATGTAGTAAGAATCATATAAACACATATTTTGAACAAATTATAAGACATCAGATCCTGTTGTAGAATTTACTTGATGGTTGCTTTGAGTGAATGTGATCAAGAAGTAGACATGGATACAAGTGCATATGGTTACAAGTGGACATGGATACGTGGAGATGGATACAAGTGGACATTGATACAAGTGGAGATGGATAAAAGTGCATATGGTTACAAGTGGACATGGATACAAGTGGAGATGGATACAAGTGGACATTGATACAAGTGGAGATGGATACAAGTGGGAGGGAAACATCACGAGATAGACTTCATACAGACTGTCAAAGTGCACAACCTTGACAAGAGACAGAGGACTTGGAGTCCTGTTTCAGTCAAAATGTTTTGCGGAGATGACACTCCGTGATGATGAATTGGAGAACAAAGACAATAGGCAAGATGGGTGAACCTTCAACGGCCTGCATCGCTAAAATGATAATGACATGATAAGTGCGCTGTGTGAGGAGCAGATTGTAGCATCACCCATTACTTATTTAAAGTTACGTATAGTTGTCATTACAGAGGATTGCAATTACCCTGTCTCCTCTTACAAAGTTACGTAGCATATCCGGCTCTGTGGTGGAGTGGTACAGAGCGTGTCTGTGACAGCCAAGGTATCGAGTTCGATCCTCTCCACAGGCAATTGTGCATCTGGATCGTTGAGAAAACAATGGCAAACTACTGAACGTATTTATATTTCCTATAAAATCACTAGAGCCAAAATATTCTGGGTTGATGACTACGTCCTGATTAGGATACTCTACCAATAGTTGTCATAACACGCTAGCGCAGAAACAAATATAAAATGAGTGTCAAAATCTACAGAGGTAGTTGACCTAAGCCGAATTCGGCTGACTACAATTTCCCAAAGAAAAACTAGAGAGAAATAGGTTCCGTATTCTAAGGAAAAAGTGTTTGATGATCATGGTATTGACTCAGAGTCGACACCCTGGAACTATTAATTTCCTTTCATAGTACTAATTAAGTATTCTGCTTCTTCTAAAGGCGCTTTAAACAGCGGAGAGTTACGAGTCTTCTGGTGAGGAAAGACAATTTGGATATATCCCAACTTTTGTATGGAAATTTCTTGATTTTCCTTCATGCATCCACTATGTTGACTTTTCCAAGGTAGAAGCTTTCCATCTCTTTTTCTTCTGTTTTCAAACTTCTGTTGGTTAGCAAGATATAGCTTGGAGAACATATACGATGTGTCATGGTTTACATCATTGTTGCGGTATTTATGTCTTTAAGCGTGATATATACGACTAGAGTATGACGTTTGGTTCCCTTTGAACTATGAGAGAAGATATCAAACTCCACGCCCAAACCTACTTAGTCGCCTATTACAGAATGCATGACAGGTTTTATTGTTTCCCCTTCGGTCCGAGGCAAAACATGGGCATGAAAGTAAACAGCAAGAGATCCCGTTAAACAGTAGATTCCAAAACCAGTGAATCCTCGTGATAAAAACCAACAATCACGCAAATATATAAGCGAACAGTCAAATAAATATACAATCAAAGTACCAAATAAACAAATGAACAAACAAACACACGAACAGTCAAATAAACATACAATCAAAGTACCAAATAAATAAATAAAGAAACAAACGAACAGTCAAATAAACATACAATCAAAGTACCAAATAAATAAATGAACAAACAAACGAACAGTCAAATAAACATACAATCAAAGTACCAAATTAATAAATGAACAAACAAACGAACAGTCAAATAAACATACAATCAAAGTACCAAACAAACAAATGAACAAACAAACACACGAACAGTGAAATAAACTTACAATCAAGCAACCAAATAAACAAACGAACAAACAATTAAACAAACGGACAGTCAAATAAACAACGACTAAAAAAGACAAATGAACAAACAAACACACGAACAATCAGATAAACAAACCAATAAACAAACAGATAAGCAAACAAACAAATTAAAACTCATATGAACAGACAAGCGAACAAATAGATCAAAACTCATATAAACAAACAAGCGAACAAACAAATAACCAAGCAATTAATCAATCAAGTAACAATCTTACAACAATCTTACATTTATGCCTCCCAGGATGACGAGTCACAAAAGCCCAATCTCCAAGAAAAGTAGGCCAACTGCAACGACCTTTAAGTGTTAATGCGTAGTAAAACTGAGTCAAAGGTGACGGTGACAGCTCTTGAAGTTCTCTTTCTTGTTTTTCCTCTTCTTCCACTTTTTCCATAATGGTGGAAAACATTGGTGGATAAGATACGGTTCTCCAGCTTGGACAATACATCGGGTTCCTCCGTTTAGGTTTTCCTGGAAATGTTGACAGAAGTAAGAAAATATGAGATGAAATCTTGGAAAGAAGTAAGAAAAGATGAAATGACTTTGTGAAGTAAGAAAAGAGTACATGAATCTGTGGAGAGAAGCAAGTAAATATGAGATGAATTTGTGGAGAGAAATGAGAAACGATGAGATGAATACGTGGAAAGAAGTGAGAAAAGGTGAGGAATTTGTGAAGTAAGAACAGATTACATGAATTTGTGGAAAGCAATAAAAAGTGAGATGAAAGCGTCGAAAGAAGTAACAAAATATGAGATGATTAGGAAATGAGAAAAGATGAAATGAATACATGGAAAAAAGTGAGAAAAGGTGAAATGAATACATGGAAAAAAGTGAGAAAAAATTAATTCGTGGAGAGAAATTAGAAAAGAAAAGATGAGACTAATTCACGACAGAAAATTAGACAAACATCTACTCGTTCGTTTTCAAACTACTGAAGTTTAAAAAAAAAACTATAGTCTGGAGAAGGGATTTCGTTGTGTCATGGTTTACAACTTTGTTTCGATATCTGCTACTTTAGGTCTGACACATTCGACTTGAGTATGGCTTCTGGATAACTTTGACTCTATACAGGATGGGACAGCGAACTACACCCATAACTTCAACCTATAACCAGAACTACCCATAACTTCATTAGGGACAGTTCATACATGATATCAACAATCTGGGGGAGGGAATCTGAAAAAGTATGACAGCTGTTGAAAATGATAAAAAAAAGGGGGGGGGGGCAGAAATTGTCGTTATCGCGTGTAACGTATTCCAACACTTCCATGGAAAAATTGTTGATTTAAATTGCGAGGAGAATATGTGTTATCGGAACGTTCACGGTTCAAATCCCTTTTTCCGCATTCTGATTTTATTTTCTATAACTCATTGATACTTCTTAATTATATTACCAATGTATTAGCTGCTCTATTATCGTCAGTCTGTGTCGATTAAATAAAACCCTTATATTATAACCAGGTTGGGGATAGGGTTCAATTCTCTATTTCTCATATTATTAAACAGATTCCGTTCTCTGGACTACATCCTGCTAATCTGCAGGAGTCTGAGAACGGACGCAGAAAAGGAAAAAATATTAAGAAACAAGTTCGTCTCTCCCCTCCCCATTAAACAAAAAATTAAAAAAAAAGAAAAGAAAAGACCATAAAAAATTCCACACATGCCAAGTGGAAAACTTTGTCTTTTAGGAAATTTCCTCCCTTTTAGCAAAGTTGTGTAGACGACCACGCCATGATATCCCAGTTAATCTGGTCTCTTCTCATATCGTTCATCATCAGGTGTTCGTCGGTCTTCGAATTCACTTCTTTTATTGTAGGTATACACTTCTAGTTGGATCTAATCAATGAGAAATTAATATTCATGCAAGAAATAATGAAGTAATACTTCAGCAAATCAAATCACAGAGAAAAAAAATCGGCTAATGATGTTCGTTACTCACCTCTGACTGACAGGAATAGGAAAGAAGAACACGCCCCTTCGACATTCTCAGCTCTACAGCGATAGGCTGCCTCATCCCCTCTAGTCACATAGTCTATAATGAGAAAGTATCCCCCTAAACCATTGGTCTCAATATGAATCCGATGACTGTCCTCCATTTCCTCGTCATCCTGAGTGAATACATAATATACTTAATGCCATTTTATTGACAACAAAGATAACAACAACTACACGATTTTAAAGTCTGCAATGATCTGAAAGAACTACACGAATATGTAATATGGATTTCAAAGATATGTAGTCAATGCAAGGACCTGCAAACGGAACAAAAGGTTATTTCATAAATTACTTCCGCATTCCTAAGATCTGTTGGGCTTACTATTGGTCTATCCGACGCGTTTCTTTTGCAATAGTAAACTACTAGTTCATCCATGACATGTGGAAGATCTGTTGGGCTTACTATTGGCCCATCAGTCCAAACATTACGCAACAGTAAGCTCTCAGTACATGATATACCAATATATTAATGATGTTCTTAAGTTGAATTCTCTTGTTTCATTTGTACAATTCAGTTACACATTGTTGTACAATATTCCAGGACTGCACATCACGCCGTGGGAACTAGATGAGCTTCATCATATTGGTCAATGTGTACGTGGTGACACGCCTATGAACTGGTGCCACATGGGGTGTCCTGAAATGCAACTCTGTGCAGGGCGTGACAATTGTCCGGGAAAGCCCAGTTCAGGGCAACCATGTTAACTGACAAATATGCTACAAATAAAAGAGATGATTCATTTTCAGCAGTTCAAATATAGATCTTCAGCAGGCTTCAACACGGCGACGATTATGTAGGATATTTCCATCTTTCATTAAATAGTTCTATTAATAAGGTTTCCCATGGAGATGAGAGGCACAATTTCTCAATGTCAGTCTTGGTTCTGAGACCTGAACTCGAGCTTCTGTTATCTCTGCAACTCATTTGCTCTAGAGAAAGATCAAACATTTGGGAGATTAACACGAGAACATATGGAAGATGTAGAACAAACATGAGAGCGTGTGGGATACGTAGAACAAAAATGAAAACCTGAGGGATATGCAGAACAGACACATGAGAGATCTAAAAAAAACATGCGACATATGGGAGATCTAGAACAAACATATGACATATTGGAGATCTAGAACAAACATATGACATGTTGGAGATCTAGAACAAACATGCGACATATTGGAGATCTAGAACAAACATGCGACATATGGGAGATCTAGAACAAACATGTGACATATTGGAGATCTAGAACAAATATATGACATATGGATGATCTAGAACAAACATATGACATATTGGAGATCTAGAACAAATATATGACATATGGATGATCTAGAACAAACATATGACATATTGGAGATCTAGAACAAAAATATGACATATTGGAGATCTAGAACAAACATATGACATATTGGAGATCTAGAACAAACATATGACATGTTGGAGATCTAGAACAAACATGCGACATATTGGAGATCTAGAACAAACATGCGACATATGGGAGATCTAGAACAAACATGTGACATATTGGAGATCTAGAACAAATATATGACATATGGATGATCTAAAACAAACATATGACATATTGGAGATCTAGAACAAATATATGACATATGGATGATCTAGAACAAACATATAACATATTGGAGATCTAGAACAAATATATGACATATGGATGATCTAGAACAAACATATAACATATTGGAGATCTAGAACAAAAATATGACATATTGGAGATCTAGAACAAACATATGACATATTGGAGATCTAGAACAAACATGCGACATATGGGAGATCTAGAACAAACATATGACATATTAGAGATCTAGAACAAACATGCGACATATGGGAGATCTAGAACAAACATATGACATATTGGAGATCTAGAACAAACATATGACATATTGGAGATCTAGAACAAACATGCGACATATTGGAGATCTAGAACAAACATTCGACATATTGGAGATCTAGAACAAACATGTGACATATTGGAGATCTAGAACAAACATATGACATATTGGAGATCTAGAACAAACATATGACATATTGGAGATCTAGAACAAACATGCGACATATTGGAGATCTAGAACAAACATTCGACATATTGGAGATCTAGAACAAACATTCGACATATTGGAGATCTAGAACAAACATGCGACATATTGGAGATCTAGAACAAACATTCGACATATTGGAGATCTAGAACAAACATTCGACATATTGGAGATCTAAAACACATGTGACATATTGGAGATCTAGAACAAAGTTTAGAAAATGTTCGAGATGTAGAACAAACACGAGAATGTGTGATACACTGAGGACAAACACGAACAAATGCGATACATCTAGAACAAACATGAGAAATTGGAAGATCTAGAACGAATATAATAACATGTGAGACATCTTGCTCAACAGGAGAAAGTGTGGGAGATATAAAAGAAACAAGAGAACAGGATATCTAGTACAAACACGAGCACAACAACTTGATTATGATATCGACCGTTGATTTACCTTAAACCAACGAACCGCCGGGACTGGGAACCCTCTGATCTTGCATTCTATGCACAGCGCTTGACCCTCCATTACAGTCTCTTCGCCGCTGAGACGTTGAATAAATTCAGGGGCTAAAATAAAAATAAACACCAAATACATCTATCTCTTCTTCTCCTATCCTCTCTTTTTCTCATCCCCTTCTCTCTTCCTGCTTCTCCCCTCTCCCTCTTTCTCCCTCCTCTTTTATCTAGCATATATTTTTGGCCTATGTTGATATGATGTTATTTATAGAGGGGAGAGCTGACAAAGATTATCTTTATATCGTGGTAACTGATAAGGATTTGTCTATAGATTAAAACTCACAAGTCGTGACAAGATTATCTGAAAATCCATCTACTAAACTATTTCATGGACACCCCTTGAATGTCATCAAGGTGACTTAGTAATAAAATATAACATCTTCTTCTTCTTCTTTCGTTCACTTGAAACATGTCTATATCTGTAATTCTGTCTCCTGAATCTTCTTCTTCTTCTTCTCGTTCGCAGTTTGACATGTCTACACAGCAAGTCCTGTTTTCTTAATAAATGTTGCTGTATTTGAAAGTTCCTCAGTGCTCCCATATTACTTTCTGTGGATATCCATCTCTGTGGGCCAGTGTTCTTCCCGTAACTGGTTTAGTGTATTGCAGTCTTGCAGGATATGTTCAGTGGTCTGTGCTGCCTGCCCACAAGGGCACAGAGGTGATGGGACCAATCTTAGTTTATTTAAGTGGCTGTTTAATCTGTTGTGTCCTGAATAAAACTCACTGTCTTTTGTAGTTCATACAGTGGTCAATAGAGCTTTGATTCATTAGTTTATAAAGCATATACTAAGAGAGGAGAAGCAGAAAGAAGAGCCAAGGGTTGACCTAGAGTACGCTGGATCGACAACATCAAAGAGACATTACACGAACACTAAATATCATTATCTGAAGCTGCCAGAAAAGCGAGAACAAGAACATTGTATCCCCCTCGACACCCGTAAAGGGTAAAAGAGGAAGGAAAGAAGTAGAAGGATCAGAAGGGCGATTCATAGACTAGAAAGCTACACATGCCACAAGAGATTATAGATTGAAAAGCCAGACATCTACACATGACAAAAGTGAGCAGAGATTTAAAGACCATAAACCTGAACTAACAAATTAAAGTAGAGATTTAAAACACCAGAAACTTGCACATGTCAAATGAGAGCATAGATTAAAATACTATGAGCCACACATGATAAAAGAGATTGAACAAACCAGAAGCCTGCACATAACACAAGAGATTATAGATTGAGAAACCAGAAGTCTGCACATAACACAAGAGATTATAGATTGAGAAACCAGAAGTCAACAGACAACCAAAGAAAGTAGAGATCGAAAGGCCAGAAGTCAACACATGACTAAAGGAAGAAGAGATTAATCCCTCCGAAAACAGGAGGACGATATCCAACTCCTCTAACTTTACAACAGAAGCATTTTCATTCCATCATTTACTGAGAGTCACCGCAGCAACATAACTGCAGATGTCGCTGAGGATGGCTATATTTAAGGACAAACAGAAAGACAGATTCAAATAAAATATTCAAGGACAAAAACAGAAATAGAGATTCAAATAAAATATTCAAGGACAAAAACAGAAATAGAGATTCAAATAAAATATTCAAGGACAAAAACAGAAATAGAGATTCAAATAAAATATTCAAGGACAAAAACAGAAATAGAGATTCAAATAAAATATTCAAGGACAAAAACAGAAATAGAGATTCAAATAAAATATTCAAGAACAAAAACAGAAATAGAGATTATAATAGAGAAATTGAAGGATATAATCGGATAGACAGACAGATCGATAAAATAGTTCGATAACTTAGATAGATATATAAATAGATACATAGTTAGATAGGTAGATAGTAATACAGACGCACGGGCAATATATAGACATACGAACAGAAAGACATGCATGTGGTTGCGTCTGTGGGTCTCATCAATGGCCCACTAGACAAACCACTCATGTAACAGAAAACCTTAGTAGATGGCATGCCGTTATATTGAGATTATCTTCTTAGAGAAGCTTCATGGCATGTCATCTATAAAATTATGCTTTTATTTTGTTGTTGAAATGTGTTTCATGTTTGCTTGAATATATATGTATGCACCCTCTGTGGTTGGGAGGGAGCCAGAGATGTACTGTGCAGCACTGGGGAGGAGGAAACTGACAGCACTGTTTTTTCCTATGGCTGAGACCAATCATAGAGGCACAGTGACTCAGGACGTGACAATCCTTTTGACTTGAACATTTGGTTGCATGCCTGGATCAATAGAGAAGCTCGGCATAACCAGTAGTCAATTGGTGGCGGGGAATGAGCACAGTGAACCCTATCTTGGCTACAGTGGCTCGGAGCAGTGCATAGGTAGAAACCTACCTTCCTGGAGGTGTGATAGTTATTTTCTGGCTCTGGCCCGGGGTGGGCCGAAAATCCACAGATTTCCCAGCAATATAATGCCATTTAATGGCATATTTAAATTATTTGGTCTGTTTAACTTTGGCGTTATCTATTGTTATATCAATTGGTGTTGCAGACTTACTGATTTTCATAACTTCTGTTTTTTTGTACGTTAATTTTCATGTCGTACTTCTGACATGCTAATAGCAATGCACTGATGTTATTTTGCAAATTTTCCTCATCTTTGTATATTAAACTTTGATCATCAGCAAATAGTAGTTCATTGATTTCATTATTAAGTTCCTCATCAGGTTTATTTGCAATGTTTTCCTCTTTGTTGATATGAGCTTCTTTTATTGTTCTGTCCATGTATATGTTGAAAGGTAGGGGTGAAAGCATGCATCCTTGTCTTACTCCAGATCTTCTTTCGAAAGGTTGAGTCATTCTGTCTGTTGTTCTTACTGAGCTTTGGCATTTTTGATATATGCTTTTATATTGTCTAACAGCAGTCCCTAATGTTATAAATGTCAAAGGGCATGAGCCCATGAACCGCTGGATCAGCAACCAACCAACCAACCAACTAACCAACCAACCAACAGAAAGACAAATACAAATACAGGATACACTTATACATACATGCATTCGTGTGTATAGAGAAGGTGAGGACTTTCAGACAGAAAGTTCGGATGAAAGACCGAAATATCGATTGAAATCAGAAAGATCTATTGAGAGCCAGAAAGATCTATTGAAAGCCAGAAAGACAGATTTCAGAGAAAGAAAAAAATTCAGAGACAGAAAGAGATTCGGAGACAGAAAGACAGATTCAGATAAGCAAGTGAAGACATATACGGATTAATAGATGAAGAAGGATTAATAGAAGGACGGATTAGGATAGCCAACAGGCAAGACAATATTAGACAGAAACACTATTCCATATAGCGAGATAAGCATCTGGAGAGATAGTGGCACTAACCCTCGTACAAGGCTCGCTTCCTTTCATATGTCATCGGCCGACGTTCCCCATTGAGTAAGCTGTCTATGTCTATACCAGCGAACCTATCGTCCATATACTCCACCGCCGCCGCCATCTTGTCAGCTTTAGTCTACTGTAGTCAGTGGATTTTCAACAGAAACATTCGTTCACGAAATCTGAACTTGTCTTTTCCTTGTTTCCTGTGTTAGAAGATATAAAATTTAAAAAAAGATGACTTTATTATTTGATATCTACGGTTGGTCCACCAATTCAAATATTTAGGCACCACGATCACAGCAGATGGAAGAAGTTCAATAGAAATAAGAAGAGGAATAGGGCATGCAAAAACAACATTCAGAAAAATGAAAAATATATTGTGTAATAAGACCCTGTCATTAGAGATAAGAAAGAGAGTTCTGCAGTGCTATATAACCCCTATACTAACATATGGATGCGAGTCTTGTACAATAAACAAACTGGAAAGTGAGAAATTAGAGGCAACAGAGATGTGGTTCTATAGAAGAATGCTGAAAATAGCATGGACTGCCAGAAAAACTAATGTAGAGGTGTTGAAAGAGTTAAATGCGAAACGGACCTTAATCAATAATATAAGAAATAGACAATCTTCATTTTTTGGCCACTTCATGAGACAAGGAGGTTTGGAGAACATAGTCACAACAGGCAAGATTGAAGGCAACAGAGACAAGAGGGCGACAATGTGAGAAAATATTAGACAGTCTGGCAACCTGGCAGGACAGGGAAACAACAGCGAGCTTGATACATAATACTGGAGACAGAGTGCTGTGGAGAGCCATGATCGTCTACGTAAGCCGGCATGGCACCTGATGATGATGTACAGTTGAAGTTTGCTGTTTTTTATTTGTCAACAGTGTAGTTGATAACAGAGTTGAAAAGAGATAAGGTGGGGGGAAGAGTTGTAGAGAGAAGGGATTGGGGGGAGGGCGGGAGAGGTTTAGAGAGTTTAAACACTGATTGTATTTCCTTTTTTCCCCCCGTTAGAAATTTAATAGAATTTTAATAGAAAATTAAATTAAATTCTTGACGGAACATAAAATTTAAAACATAGGAACTCTTTCCTTTACTCATTCAAGACAGTATCTCTCAGTGAACGCAGATAAGACAATGTCTCTCAGTGCCGTAGATAAGACTGTGTCTCTCAGTGCTGGAATACGACACAGGCTCTCGGTGCCGTAGATAAAACTATGTCTCTCAGTGCTGGAATAAGACACTGGCTCTCAGTGCCGTAGATAAAACTGTCTCTCAGTGCTGGAATAAGACACTGGTTCACAGTGCCGTAGATAAAACTGTGTCTCTCAGTGCTGGAATAAGACACTGGCTCTCAGTGCCGTAGATAAGACTGTGTCTCTCAGTGCTGGAATAAGACAGTGTCTCTCAGTGCCGTAGATAAAACTGTGTCTCTCAGTGCTGGAATAAGACACTGGCTCTCAGTGGCGTAGATAAGACTGTGTCTCTCAGTGGTGGAATAAGATACTGTCTCTCAGTGCCATAGATAAGGCTGTGTCTCTCAGTGCTGGAATAAGACACTGTCTCTCAGTGCCGTAGATACGACAGTGTCTCTCAGTGCTGGAATAAGACACTGGCTCTCAGTGCAGTAGATGATACTGTGTCACTCAGTGCTGGAATAATACACTGGCTCTCAGTGCCGTAAATTGGAGACTCTTAGTGCTGGAGATGGAACCTAATACATGGTATGATTAGGGTCATTTATATTGCCCTAATCTTTCAGATAGTTGCAAGTTTAACATGAATACTGACCCTAAGCTTTCAGTTATCTAGAAGTTTGTCACCAATATTGACCATACACTGACCATAGTCCGTCACCTTTACTAATTGATAAACATGATTGAAAGTGATTGTCTCCAAAACTACATGTTAGATCGCAGTGATCTTTGACATGCAACCTTCAAATGTCAATGACGCTACATACATTGTTTTTGCTCTTACAAAATATAGCTAATTTTTCAAAAGTTCTATATAGATTAATACATCTATCAACTTTATTCAATTGTGCATAATTACCATATTCTACAGTAAACAATGGTTCTAAAAATAGTTTGTTTTTAGTAGTGAGGTGCGTGACTTTCGCCATTAGAAGACTTGGTGGTTAAAATAGAATCCACTCTTCTTGATTATCCATTTCTCCATTCCCGTAATTTTCATTGATCACTGTAATTATAATTTGTGTCACCTGTCAACGTTGACCAACGAAAATAATGGAAAATTTGAAAACATTACGTAAAATGGCTAGTTTTGATTCTACTGGTAGGTCAAGTATTGGCGAATGTCACTGTGGAATGCGCATATAAATTACAATTCTCGATTTCCATCGCAACAAAACTACACAACAGAGATATATCTCACGTTGGTTGTTATTTAGTCAAGGGTTTATCACAGATTCGTGGCATCTTGTTGGTTTCAGCAAAATTACATTTATATCAAATTAATAATGAATTTCAAGTGCAAATTTATAATTTTGTAGAAAGTTATCGTTGTGTCAGCATTTCTGCACGAAATATAAGGGAATATGCAGAGAATCATGGGTAATTTATATTGCGATATTCGTCATACTGAGAAGCAAACACAACTGGCACATGTTCTGAATAGAGCATCTTTTTCCCCGTTCGATTAGACATGATTCAGAGTGCAAAAGTGTCAAGTAAGAAGGAAAAGAAAAGTTGTCGACATTGACATAGATGTCATAAGAAGGGAGATGTTGAACATGTTTGCTACCAACCAATCAACTCGTTACTCTTCGAAAACTGAAAGTAATATTGCAAACCGACTGCAGTGGTGGAATTTCTAAAAGTACTCCCTGGAAGATTGTAAGATCTGCCGGTTTCACATTCACAAAACTTTAGGCGACGGGAATATTATTTGTGAAAAACTATACTTCATTGTTGCTCGAAACAAATACATGAGACAAATCCGTGAGCGGACTAGAGAAGGTTATAATATTGCACATTTGGACGAATTCTGGATTAATCCTCACCATACCTATGTTAAAGGAAGGCTATCAGTGGACAGTGGTGATCGGAAAAGAAAAATTTCAAGCAGCAAAAGTCAATACATTTTACTAACACACGCGGGTCGCACTAACAACGGCCTTGGCCATGACGATGGACTTATTTTCCAAGCAAAATGTATAGCAGGTAACGAATACCACACTGAAATGAATGGACACATTTTCAGGAACTGGATGGAGAACACATTTTAAAATATTAAAAAATTGTAAAATATAAAATTTTATTAAACTTATTTACACAGGTCCTAAATTATCCCCCAAAAAATTCGTCGATGTGCAAAGTGAATAGCATCAATATTTTAGCGTCATTTATATTCAAAAGTTGCATGCCAAAGACATCAAGAATCTAGCAGGAAGTTTCAGTGCAAATCTCATCGAATCATTTTTTTGTAAATTATTAAACGGACTATTACTAGACGTTTCTCATCAATATGTCTTCGTCCTTAGTACATGTTCTCCAGTCGGAGTCAGACGATACTATGGATTTCTTTAATGGACTGTACTCTGGGACCGGAAAGATCTGGTCTCTATCATTAATATAAATGTCATGGGAATATCTCGTATCTCTGTCTTTAATATAAATGTCACGGAAAGAACTGGTATATCTATCATTGATACAAATGTCAAGGAGAGAACTAATATATCTATTTCATTGATACAAATATCACGGAAAATACTGGTATATCTATCATTGATATAAATGTCACGGAAAGAACTGGAATATCTATCATTGATACAAATGTCATGGAAAGAACTGGTATATCTATCATTGATACAAATGTCACGGAAAGAACTGGTATATCTATCATTGATACAAATGTCACGGAAAGAACTAATATATCTATCATTGATACAGATGTCACGGAAAGAACTGGTATATCTATCATTGATACAAATGTCATGGAAAGAACTAATATATCTATCATTGATACAAATGTCACAGAAAGAACTAATATATCTATCATTGATACAAATGTCATGGGGATATCTCGTATCTCTATCATTGATAGAAATGTCACGGAAAGAACTAATATATCTATCATTGATAGAAATGTCACGGAAAGAACTAATATATCTATTATTGATATAAAATTCATGGAAAGATCTCGTATCTCTATTATTGATATAAATGTCACAGAAAGAACTGATGTTTCTATTATTGATACTGTTCTGATTCAGACAGAAAGTCGTTGGGCAGGTCATGTAGTGTGTATGTCGGATCACCATCTACAAATAATGCCCCTTCCTCTATTGTAAGATGAAGAAGGGCAAGCGCTCTCAAGGTGGACGAAACAAGTGTTACAAGGACTCGCTAAAGATATCACTGAATGTTTTTGACATAAACCATGACACACGGGAAGGTGGTGCAAGAAATAGAGATACGTAGCTCTCTTGAATAATAAAAAAAGGCGCAGGATTGTGTGAATAAAGGATACATGTCGCAGTTCAACAGCGAGAAAAAGGCTAGGAGTTTAAGGGTAGATCCAACACTACAGTTTACATGTAATCATCAAATGGCCACCTGTCTAACGACTTTTTATAGACATACGAATTTATAGACAAGGACATATCTGTAACTTAATTTCATAAAGTCGTGAAGTCGATGTAACAAATGGTCAACATCAGTTGTGATTTACGATTAACGTTTCGATTCTGAAGGGTTGCAAAGCAGGTTTTACATCGTTTTTTCAGTTGCGTTAATGTTATAGTGCGTTTCAAAATACACGCCCTGTTAAAAAATGTGTAACTCTGACGCAACTATATTACAGATATGCATGAAATTTGCAGAAGTGTTTTAAAAACGTAACGACATAATGTATAAATATTTGCATCACAATTGAACCAAAAATGTGCAATTTGTCTATATAATGTATGTACACAAACACTAAAGATGTTTGTGTTAAAATAATAAAGATACCGTACATGAAGATTTGGTGTGAAATGTTTAATACAACCAAACCTGTTTGTGTCTGAATGTGAACGTTGCGCTCGATTTTAACGTAAATTTGAGTCAATTGCGTCGATCTAGGTAATTTGAAATCTTGAGTCCGTACATATAAACCTAATAATATATTTTGATAAATTATATATAATCAATTTCTTCTGTCACTATAGTTGTCACACATTCACACACATAAAAGGAATATGCCGCCACGTGCAAAATAGCAACACCTGGTGAAATGAAATGTATAAATTCCGTATGTCGTTCAATATTTAAACTGCTATGCAAAATCTCACTAAATTCCGCTTACTGGAAATTGTTATGAAGCATATTCGATACTAATTGTTGTATGACAATAACATCTAGGCCAGCTATGTCTTTAAGTTGTGTATGAAGTTTTGTAATAATGGTAAGAATGTTATGGTCCAGGAGGGATATGGGCTGATTATCTTTTTGCAGTGGGACAACAGTTAAAAATAATTTCGTTTATCGGTACATGAGTCTTCTACTTGCACGGCAAATTCTATCGCACCTGCATAATTTCGATGTTCAGGAAAACCTCATGATTTCTTAGAGCGGAACTGGTGGTATTTCACGCTTCATACAATTATCATCTCAAAAGTCGGTTAAAAGATAGTTCCAGGATTAGGAATGAAAGAGTGGGCGGTTCAAATATCTTCGGTGCAAAATATATTTGAGAAAAACTTCTAAACAGGAAGTGAGCAGTAAAGTCTAGTTGAAACAGGTTAACCAATCGCCGCCAAATGTAAACACGTCACGGGTTTGTCATGGGCCAGCTGTGCTCACAGGGTACGCATGTTTCTGTTGGCACCGAATACCGAAATGCACTGCAAATGAGCAGGTAAGTTGACGCAGGTGGAGTTATATTTAGATATTCGAAAAGTTTAGTTCCTGATGCAAAAAAGAATAGGGGTAACTGAACTAAATGTCGTGAATAATTTGTTGTGTTGATGATATCAAGTATTTGTTGTGTTGATGATATGAAGTATTGTTGTGTTGATGATATGATTTGTTGTGTTGATGATATGATTTGTTGTGTTGATGAAATGAAGTATTTGTTGTGTTGATGATATGATTTGTTGTGTTGATGATATGATTTGTTGTGTTGATGATATGAAGTATTTGTTGTGTTGATGATATGATTTGTTGTGTTGATGATATGATTTGTTGTGTTGATGATATGATTTGTTGTGTTGATGATATGATTTGTTGTGTTGATGATATGAAGTATTTGTTGTGTTGATGATATGAAGTATTTGTTGTGTTGATGATATCAAGTATTTGTTGTGTTGATGATATCAAGTATTTGTTGTGTTGATGATATGATTTGTTGTGTTGATGATATGATTTGTTGTGTTGATGATATGATTTGTTGTGTTGATGATATGAAGTATTTGTTGTGTTGATGATATGAAGTATTTGTTGTGTTGATGATATGATTTGTTGTGTTGATGATATGAAGTATTTGTTGTGTTGATGATATGAAGTATTTGTTGTGTTGATGATATGATTTGTTGTGTTGATGATATGATTTGTTGTGTTGATGATATGATTTGTTGTGTTGATGATATGAAGTATTTGTTGTGTTGATGATATGATCTGTTGTGTTGATGATATGAAGTATTTGTTGTGTTGATGATATGAAGTATTTGTTGTGTTGATGATATGATTTGTTGTGTTGATGATATGAAGTATTTGTTGTGTTGATGATATGATTTGTTGTGTTGATGATATCAAGTATTTGGTGTGTTGATGATATGAAGTATTTGTTGTGTTGATGATATGATTTGTTGTGTTGATGATATGATTTGTTGTGTTGATGATATGAAGTATTTGTTGTGTTGATGATATGATTTGTTGTGTTGATGTATATGATTTGTTGTGTTGATGATATGATTTGTTGTGTTGATGATATGAAGTATTTGTTGTGTTGCTGATATGATTTGTTCTGTTGATGATATGATTTGTTGTGTTGATGATATGATTTGTTGTGTTGATGATATGAAGTATTTGTTGTGTTGATGATATGAAGTATTTGTTGTGTTGATGATATCAAGTATTTGTTGTGTTGATGATATCAAGTATTTGTTGTGTTGATGATATGATTTGTTGTGTTGATGATATGATTTGTTGTGTTGATGATATGATTTGTTGTGTTGATGATATGAAGTATTTGTTGTGTTGATGATATGAAGTATTTGTTGTGTTGATGATATGATTTGTTGTGTTGATGATATGAAGTATTTGTTGTGTTGATGATATGAAGTATTTGTTGTGTTGATGATATGATTTGTTGTGTTGATGATATGATTTGTTGTGTTGATGATATGATTTGTTGTGTTGATGATATGAAGTATTTGTTGTGTTGATGATATGATTTGTTGTGTTGATGATATGAAGTATTTGTTGTGTTGATGATATGAAGTATTTGTTGTGTTGATGATATGATTTGTTGTGTTGATGATATGAAGTATTTGTTGTGTTGATGATATGATTTGTTGTGTTGATGATATGAAGTATTTGTTGTGTTGATGATATCAAGTATTTGTTGTGTTGATGATATGAAGTATTTGTTGTGTTGATGATATGATTTGTTGTGTTGATGATATGATTTGTTGTGTTGATGATATGAAGTATTTGTTGTGTTGATGATATGATTTGTTGTGTTGATGTATATGATTTGTTGTGTTGATGATATGATTTGTTGTGTTGATGATATGAAGTATTTGTTGTGTTGATGATATGATTTGTTCTGTTGATGATATGATTTGTTGTGTTGATGATATGAAGTATTTGTTGTGTTGATGATATGAAGTATTTGTTGTGTTGATGATATCAAGTATTTGTTGTGTTGATGATATGATTTGTTGTGTTGATGATATGATTTGTTGTGTTGATGATATGATTTGTTGTGTTGATGATATGATTTGTTGTGTTGATGATATGAAGTATTTGTTGTGTTGATGATATTATTTGTTGTGTTGATGATATGAAGTATTTGTTGTGTTGATGATATGATTTGTTGTGTTGATGATATGAAGTATTTGTTGTGTTGATGATATCAAGTATTTGTTGTGTTGATGATATGAAGTATTTGTTGTGTTGATGATATGATTTGTTGTGTTGATGATATGAAGTATTTGTTGTGTTGATGATATGATTTGTTGTGTTGATGATATGATTTGTTGTGTTGATGATATGAAGTATTTGTTGTGTTGATGATATGATTTGTTGTGTTGATGACATGATTTGTTGTGTTGATGATATGATTTGTTGTGTTGATGATATGATTTGTTGTGTTGATGATATGAAGTATTTGTTGTGTTGATGATATGAAGTATTTGTTGTGTTGATGATATCAAGTATTTGTTGTGTTGATGATATCAAGTATTTGTTGTGTTGATGATATGATTTGTTGTGTTGATGATATGATTTGTTGTGTTGATGATATGATTTGTTGTGTTGATGATATGAAGTATTTGTTGTGTTGATGATATGAAGTATTTGTTGTGTTGATGATATGAAGTATTTGTTGTGTTGATGATATGAAGTATTTGTTGTGTTG
Organism: Meghimatium bilineatum; assembly: GCA_034231615.1. NCBI lineage: Eukaryota > Metazoa > Mollusca > Gastropoda > Stylommatophora > Philomycidae > Meghimatium > Meghimatium bilineatum. Next base: position 72,352,157 of record CM067319.1, on the reverse strand, counting down.
ATGATATGATTTGTTGTGTTGATGATATGAAGTATTTGTTGTGTTGATGATATGATTTGTTGTGTTGATGATATGAAGTATTTGTTGTGTTGATGATATGAAGTATTTGTTGTGTTGATGATATGATTTGTTGTGTTGATGATATGAAGTATTTGTTGTGTTGATGATATGATTTGTTGTGTTGATGATATGACGTATTTGTTGTGTTGATGATATCAAGTATGTGTTGTGTTGATGATATGAAGTATTTGTTGTGTTGATGATATGATTTGTTGTGTTGATGATATGAAGTATTTGTTGTGTTGATGATATGATTTGTTGTGTTGATGATATGAAGTATTTGTTGTGTTGATGATATGATTTGTTGTGTTGATGATATGAAGTATTTGTTGTGTTGATGATATGATTTGTTGTGTTGATGATATGATTTGTTGTGTTGATGATATGAAGTATTTGTTGTGTTGATATGATTTGTTGTGTTGATGATATGAAGTATTTGTTGTGTTGATGATATGATTTGTTGTGTTGATGATATGAAGTATTTGTTGTGTTGATTATATCAAGTATTTGTTGTGTTGATGATATGATTTGTTGTGTTGATGATATGATTTGTTGTGTTGATGATATGATTTGTTGTGTTGATGATATGAAGTATTTGTTGTGTTGATGATATGATTTGTTGTGTTGATGATATGATTTGTTGTGTTGATGATATGATTTGTTGTGTTGATGATATGAAGTATTTGTTGTGTTGATGATATGATTTGTTGTGTTGATGATATGAAGTATTTGTTGTGTTGATGATATCAAGTATTTGTTGTGTTGATGATATGAAGTATTTGTTGTGTTGATGATATGATTTGTTGTGTTGATGATATGATTTGTTGTGTTGATGATATGAAGTATTTGTTGTGTTGATGATATGATTTGTTGTGTTGATGATATGATTTGTTGTGTTGATGATATGATTTGTTGTGTTGATGATATGAAGTATTTGTTGTGTTGATGATATGATTTGTTGTGTTGATGATATGAAGTATTTGTTGTGTTGATGATATGAAGTATTTGTTGTGTTGATGATATCAAGTATTTGTTGTGTTGATGATATGATTTGTTGTGTTGATGATATGATTTGTTGTGTTGATGATATGATTTGTTGTGTTGATGATATGAAGTATTTGTTGTGTTGATGATATGATTTGTTGTGTTGATGATATGAAGTATTTGTTGTGTTGATGATATGATTTGTTGTGTTGATGATATGAAGTATTTGTTGTGTTGATGATATCAAGTATTTGTTGTGTTGATGATATGAAGTATTTGTTGTGTTGATGATATGATTTGTTGTGTTGATGATATGAAGTATTTGTTGTGTTGATGATATGATTTGTTGTGTTGATGATATGATTTGTTGTGTTGATGTTATGAAGTATTTGTTGTGTTGATGATATGATTTGTTGTGTTGATGATATGAAGTATTTGTTGTGTTGATGATATGATTTGTTGTGTTGATGATATGATTTGTTGTGTTGATGATATGAAGTATTTGTTGTGTTGATGATATGATTTGTTGTGTTGATGATATGATTTGTTGTGTTGATGATATGATTTGTTGTGTTGATGATATGAAGTATTTGTTGTGTTGATGATATGATTTGTTGTGTTGATGATATGAAGTATTTGTTGTGTTGATGATATCAAGTATTTGTTGTGTTGATGATATGAAGTATTTGTTGTGCTGATGATATGATTTGTTGTGTTGATGATATGATTTGTTGTGTTGATGATATGAAGTATTTGTTGTGTTGATGATATGATTTGTTGTGTTGATGATATGATTTGTTGTGTTGATGATATGATTTGTTGTGTTGATGATATGAAGTATTTGTTGTGTTGATGATATGATTTGTTGTGTTGATGATATGAAGTATTTGTTGTGTTGATGATATGAAGTATTTGTTGTGTTGATGATATCAAGTATTTGTTGTGTTGATGATATGATTTGTTGTGTTGATGATATGATTTGTTGTGTTGATGATATGATTTGTTGTGTTGATGATATGAAGTATTTGTTGTGTTGATGATATGATTTGTTGTGTTGATGATATGAAGTATTTGTTGTGTTGATGATATGATTTGTTGTGTTGATGATATGAAGTATTTGTTGTGTTGATGATATCAAGTATTTGTTGTGTTGATGATATGAAGTATTTGTTGTGTTGATGATATGATTTGTTGTGTTGATGATATGAAGTATTTGTTGTGTTGATGATATGATTTGTTGTGTTGATGATATGATTTGTTGTGTTGATGTTATGAAGTATTTGTTGTATTGATGATATGATTTGTTGTGTTGATGATATGAAGTATTTGTTGTGTTGATGATATGATTTGTTGTGTTGATGATATGATTTGTTCTGTTGATGATATGAAGTATTTGTTGTGTTGATGATATGATTTGTTGTGTTGATGATATGATGTATTTGTTGTGTTGATGATATGATTTGTTGTGTTGATGATATGAAGTATTTGTTGTGTTGATGATATCAAGTATTTGTTGTGTTGATGATATGATTTGTTGTGTTGATGATATGATTTGTTGTGTTGATGATATGAAGTATTTGTTGTGTTGATGATATGATTTGTTGTGTTGATGATATGAAGTATTTGTTGTGTTGATGATATGATTTGTTGTGTTGATGATATGATTTGTTGTGTTGATGATATGAAGTATTTGTTGTGTTGATGATATGAAGTATTTGTTGTGTTGATGATATGATTTGTTGTGTTGATGATATGAAGTATTTGTTGTGTTGATGATATGAAGTATTTGTTGTGTTGATGATATGATTTGTTGTGTTGATGATATGATTTGTTGTGTTGATGATATGATTTGTTGTGTTGATGATATGAAGTATTTGTTGTGTTGATGATATGATTTGTTGTGTTGATGATATGAAGTATTTGTTGTGTTGATGATATGAAGTATTTGTTGTGTTGATGATATGATTTGTTGTGTTGATGATATGAAGTATTTGTTGTGTTGATGATATGATTTGTTGTGTTGATGATATGAAGTATTTGTTGTGTTGATGATATCAAGTATTTGTTGTGTTGATGATATGAAGTATTTGTTGTGTTGATGATATGATTTGTTGTGTTGATGATATGATTTGTTGTGTTGATGATATGAAGTATTTGTTGTGTTGATGATATGATTTGTTGTGTTGATGTATATGATTTGTTGTGTTGATGATATGATTTGTTGTGTTGATGATATGAAGTATTTGTTGTGTTGATGATATGATTTGTTCTGTTGATGATATGATTTGTTGTGTTGATGATATGAAGTATTTGTTGTGTTGATGATATGAAGTATTTGTTGTGTTGATGATATCAAGTATTTGTTGTGTTGATGATATGATTTGTTGTGTTGATGATATGATTTGTTGTGTTGATGATATGAAGTATTTGTTGTGTTGATGATATCAAGTATTTGTTGTGTTGATGATATGAAGTATTTGTTGTGTTGATGATATGATTTGTTGTGTTGATGATATGAAGTATTTGTTGTGTTGATGATATGATTTGTTGTGTTGATGATATGATTTGTTGTGTTGATGATATGAAGTATTTGTTGTGTTGATGATATGATTTGTTGTGTTGATGACATGATTTGTTGTGTTGATGATATGATTTGTTGTGTTGATGATATGATTTGTTGTGTTGATGATATGAAGTATTTGTTGTGTTGATGATATGAAGTATTTGTTGTGTTGATGATATCAAGTATTTGTTGTGTTGATGATATCAAGTATTTGTTGTGTTGATGATATGATTTGTTGTGTTGATGATATGATTTGTTGTGTTGATGATATGATTTGTTGTGTTGATGATATGAAGTATTTGTTGTGTTGATGATATGAAGTATTTGTTGTGTTGATGATATGAAGTATTTGTTGTGTTGATGATATGAAGTATTTGTTGTGTTGATGATATGATTTGTTGTGTTGATGATATGAAGTATTTGTTGTGTTGATGATATGATTTGTTGTGTTGATGATATGAAGTATTTGTTGTGTTGATGATATGAAGTATTTGTTGTGTTGATGATATGATTTGTTGTGTTGATGATATGAAGTATTTGTTGTGTTGATGATATGATTTGTTGTGTTGATGATATGACGTATTTGTTGTGTTGATGATATCAAGTATGTGTTGTGTTGATGATATGAAGTATTTGTTGTGTTGATGATATGATTTGTTGTGTTGATGATATGAAGTATTTGTTGTGTTGATGATATGATTTGTTGTGTTGATGATATGAAGTATTTGTTGTGTTGATGATATGATTTGTTGTGTTGATGATATGAAGTATTTGTTGTGTTGATGATATGATTTGTTGTGTTGATGATATGATTTGTTGTGTTGATGATATGAAGTATTTGTTGTGTTGATATGATTTGTTGTGTTGATGATATGAAGTATTTGTTGTGTTGATGATATGATTTGTTGTGTTGATGATATGAAGTATTTGTTGTGTTGATTATATCAAGTATTTGTTGTGTTGATGATATGATTTGTTGTGTTGATGATATGATTTGTTGTGTTGATGATATGATTTGTTGTGTTGATGATATGAAGTATTTGTTGTGTTGATGATATGATTTGTTGTGTTGATGATATGATTTGTTGTGTTGATGATATGATTTGTTGTGTTGATGATATGAAGTATTTGTTGTGTTGATGATATGATTTGTTGTGTTGATGATATGAAGTATTTGTTGTGTTGATGATATCAAGTATTTGTTGTGTTGATGATATGAAGTATTTGTTGTGTTGATGATATGATTTGTTGTGTTGATGATATGATTTGTTGTGTTGATGATATGAAGTATTTGTTGTGTTGATGATATGATTTGTTGTGTTGATGATATGATTTGTTGTGTTGATGATATGATTTGTTGTGTTGATGATATGAAGTATTTGTTGTGTTGATGATATGATTTGTTGTGTTAATGATATGATTTGTTGTGTTGATGATATGAAGTATTTGTTGTGTTGATGATATGAAGTATTTGTTGTGTTGATGATATCAAGTATTTGTTGTGTTGATGATATGATTTGTTGTGTTGATGATATGATTTGTTGTGTTGATGATATGATTTGTTGTGTTGATGATATGAAGTATTTGTTGTGTTGATGATATGATTTGTTGTGTTGATGATATGAAGTATTTGTTGTGTTGATGATATGATTTGTTGTGTTGATGATATGAAGTATTTGTTGTGTTGATGATATCAAGTATTTGTTGTGTTGATGATATGAAGTATTTGTTGTGTTGATGATATGATTTGTTGTGTTGATGATATGAAGTATTTGTTGTGTTGATGATATGATTTGTTGTGTTGATGATATGATTTGTTGTGTTGATGTTATGAAGTATTTGTTGTGTTGATGATATGATTTGTTGTGTTGATGATATGAAGTATTTGTTGTGTTGATGATATGATTTGCTGTGTTGATGATATGATTTGTTGTGTTGATGATATGAAGTATTTGTTGTGTTGATGATATGATTTGTTGTGTTGATGATATGATGTATTTGTTGTGTTGATGATATGATTTGTTGTGTTGATGATATGAAGTATTTGTTGTGTTGATGATATCAAGTATTTGTTGTGTTGATGATATGATTTGTTGTGTTGATGATATGATTTGTTGTGTTGATGATATGAAGTATTTGTTGTGTTGATGATATGAATTGTTGTGTTGATGATATGAAGTATTTGTTGTGTTGATGATATGATTTGTTGTGTTGATTATATGATTTGTTGTGTTAATGATATGATTTGTTGTGTTGATGATATGAAGTATTTGTTGTGTTGATGATATGAAGTATTTGTTGTGTTGATGATATCAAGTATTTGTTGTGTTGATGATATCAAGTATTTGTTGTGTTGATGATATGATTTGTTGTGTTGATGATATGATTTGTTGTGTTGATGATATGAAGTATTTGTTGTGTTGATGATATGAAGTATTTGTTGTGTTGATGATATGATTTGTTGTGTTGATGATATGAAGTATTTGTTGTGTTGATGATATGATTTGTTTTGTTGATGATATGATGTGTTGTGTTGATGATATGATTTGTTGTGTTGATGATATGAAGTATTTGTTGTGTTGATGATATGATGTGTTGTGTTGATGATATGAAGTATTTGTTGTGTTGATGATATGATTTGTTGTGTTGATGATATGAAGTATTTGTTGTGTTGATGATATGAAGTATTTGTTGTGTTGATGATATGAAGTATTTGTTGTGTTGATGATATCAAGTATTTGTTGTGTTGATGATATCATTTGTTGTGTTGATGATATGATTTGTTGTGTTGATGATATGAAGTATTTGTTGTGTTGATGATATGAAGTATTTGTTGTGTTGATGATATCAAGTATTTGTTGTGTTGATGATATGATTTGTTGTGTTGATGATATGATTTGTTGTGTTGATGATATGAAGTATTTGTTGTGTTGATGATATGATTTGTTGTGTTGATGATATGATTTGTTGTGTTGATGATATGATTTGTTGTGTTGATGATATGATTTGTTGTGTTGATGATATGAAGTATTTGTTGTGTTGATGATATGATTTGCTGTGTTGATGATGTGAAGTATTTGTTGTGTTGATGATATGATTTGTTGTGTTGATGATATGAAGTATTTGTTGTGTTGATGATATGATTTGTTGTGTTGATGATATGATTTGTTGTGTTGATGATATGAAGTATTTGTTGTGTTGATGATATGATTTGTTGTGTTGATGATATGAAGTATTTGTTGTGTTGATGATATCAAGTATTTGTTGTGTTGATGATATGATTTGTTGTGTTGATGATATGATTTGTTGTGTTGATGATATGAAGTATTTGTTGTGTTGATGATATGAAGTATTTGTTGTGTTGATGATATGATTTGTTGTGTTGATGATATGAAGTATTTGTTGTGTTGATGATATGATTTGTTGTGTTGATGATATGAAGTATTTGTTGTGTTGATGATATGATTTGTTGTGTTGATGATATGAAGTATTTGTTGTGTTGATGATATGATTTGTTGTGTTGATGATATGAAGTATTTGTTGTGTTGATGATATGAAGTATTTGTTGTGTTGATGATATGAAGTATTTGTTGTGATGATGATATGATTTGATGTGTTGATGATATGAAGTATTTGTTGTGTTGATGATATGAAGTATTTGTTGTGTTGATGATATGATTTGTTGTGTTGATGATATGAAGTGTTTGTTGTGTTGATGATATGATTTGTTGTGTTGATGATATGATTTGTTGTGTTGATGATATGATTTGTTGCGTTGATGATATGATTTGTTGTGTTGATGATATGAAGTATTTGTTGTGTTGATGATATGAAGTATTTGTTGTGTTGATGATATCAAGTATTTGTTGTGTTGATGATATGATTTGTTGTGTTGATGATATGATTTGTTGTGTTGATGATATGATTTGTTGTGTTGATGATATGAAGTATTTGTTGTGTTGATGATATCAAGTATTTGTTGTGTTGATGATATGATTTGTTGTGTTGATGATATGAAGTATTTGTTGTGTTGATGATATGAAGTATTTGTTGTGTTGATGATGTGAAGTATTTGTTGTGTTGATGATATGATTTGTTGTGTTGATGATATGATTTGTTGTGTTGATGATATGATTTGTTGTGTTGATGATATGATTTGTTGTGTTGATGATATGAAGTATTTGTTGTGTTGATGATATGATTTGTTGTGTTGATGATATGATTTGTTGTGTTGATGATATGAAGTATTTGTTGTGTTGATGATATGAAGTATTTGTTGTGTTGATGATATCAAGTATTTGTTGTGTTGATGATATCAAGTATTTGTTGTGTTGATGATATGATTTGTTGTGTTGATGATATCAAGTATTTGTTGTGTTGATGATATGATTTGTTGTGTTGATGATATTATTTGTTGTGTTGATGATATGATTTGTTGTGTTGATGATATGATTTGTTGTGTTGATGATATGATTTGTTGTGTTGATGATATGATTTGTTGTGTTGATGATATCAAGTATTTGTTGTGTTGATGATATGAAGTATTTGTTGTGTTGATGATATGATTTGTTGTGTTGATGATATCAAGTATTTGTTGTGTTGATGATATGAAGTATTTGTTGTGTTGATGATATGATTTGTTGTGTTGATGATATGAAGTATTTGTTGTGTTGATGATATGATTTGTTGTGTTGATGATATGATTTGTTGTGTTGATGTTATGAAGTATTTGTTGTGTTGATGATATGATTTGTTGTGTTGATGATATGAAGTATTTGTTGTGTTGATGATATGATTTGTTGTGTTGATGATATGATTTGTTGTGTTGATGATATGAAGTATTTGTTGTGTTGATGATATGATTTGTTGTGTTGATGATATGATGTATTTGTTGTGTTGATGATATGAAGTATTTGTTGTGTTGATGATATGATTTGTTGTGTTGATGATATGAAGTATTTGTTGTGTTGATGATATGATTTGTTGTGTTGATGATATGATTTGTTGTGTTGATGATATGAAGTAGTTGTTGTGTTGATGATATGATTTGTTGTGTTGATGATATGAAGTATTTGTTGTGTTGATGATATCAAGTATTTGTTGTGTTGATGATATGAAGTATTTGCTGTGTTGATGATATGATTTGTTGTGTTGATGATATGATTTGTTGTGTTGATGATATGATTTGTTGTGTTGATGATATGATTTGTTGTGTTGATGATATGAAGTATTTGTTGTGTTGATGATATGATTTGTTGTGTTGATGATATGAAGTATTTGTTGTGTTGATGATATGATTTGTTGTGTTGATGATATGAAGTATTTGTTGTGTTGATGATATGATTTGTTGTGTTGATGATATGAAGTATTTGTTGTGTTGATGATATGATTTGTTGTGTTGATGATATGAAGTATTTGTTGTGTTGATGATATGAAGTATTTGTTGTGTTGATGATATGATTTGTTGTGTTGATGATATGAAGTATTTGTTGTGTTGATGATATGAAGTATTTGTTGTGTTGATGATATGAAGTATTTGTTGTGTTGAAGAAGGTTGACTAATCATATGAAGATTAAAGAGAAAAGGTTTATGAAGAAACGATACATTAATAAGAGAAACGTAAAACATTAACAAGAAGAAGCAAGAATAAAAGGACAGTAGAACATTAATATACAGAAACATGGGGAAAGTTGAATATCCAGGATAAGATACACGGACAAGAAGAAAGTAGAAAATTCCAGGAGAATATACACAAACAAGAAGAAAGTAGAAAATTCCAGGAGAATATACACGAAGAAAGCAGAAATTCCAGGAGAATATACACGAAGAAAGTAGAAAATTCCAGGAGAATATACACGAACAAGAAGAAAGTAGAAAATTCCAGGAGAATATACACGAACAAGAAGAAAGTAGAAAATTCCAGGAGAATATACACGAACAAGAAGAAAGTAGAAAATTCCAGGAGAATATACACGAAGAAAGAAAATTCCAGGAGAATATACACGAAGAAAGTATAAAATTCCAGGAGAATATACACGAACAAGAAGAAAGTAGAAAATTCCAGGAGAATATACACAAAGAAAGTAGAAAATCCAGGAGAATATACACAAAGAAAGTAGAAATTCCAGGAGAATATACACGGACAAGAAGAAAGTAGAACGTTCATGAGAAGAGATTTGTAATTAGAAGATTCATCAACAAGTTAGAATTGTTATAAAGAGTTCATTTCAAAATACATTCCCATGTTTAAAAATGTGTAACTCTACAACTATTTTACAGATACACATGAAATTTTCAGAAATATTTTAAAAAACGTAACCCTAGTGACATATTGTAGAAATAATTGTATCACAATTTAACCGAAAATGTGCAATTTATCTATATAATGTATGTGCATACACACTAAAGATGTTTGCGTTAAAAATAATGAAGCTACCGTACATGACATTTTGATGTGAAATGTGTAATGCAACTAAACTTATGTGTGTCTCAGTTTGAACGCGGCGCACGAATTTAACATAAATTTGAGTCAAATGCGACGATCTTGGTCATTGGAAGACTTGTGTGTCTGTACATATAGGCCTCATAATCTGTTTTGATAAATTACTGTAAAATTACTGTCTTCAATCACTATAGTAGTCACACATTAGCAAACATCAAAGTAATATGCCGCCACGTGCAAATGGAAGCACCTGGTGAAATAAAATTTATAAATTCCATATGTCGCTCAATATTTAAACTGCTATGCAAAATCTCATTAAATTCCGCTTACTGGTTATGTGGATGTTAAAGGGAATGTGAGGAAAATTATTTTCAAACGCACTTTAGAACGTTAAAAAAATTGATGTGTAAAAATTTGGACTGCTTTGGTCGTGGATTTTTGAGCCGTCAGGAAAGGTGATATATGGTCCTCTATGGTCGGTGATTTCTGAACCGCGTGACCAGGGATGTTTGGACCATTATAAAAGATTCTAGTTTACATTAATATTTAAGAACTTAACGATATCACCCATAGTCACACGGGCCAAATTAGCCGAGGTCACCATTGGGTAAGAGATTAAAGCTTCCATTTTCGTAAAGCACCTCCGTGTCAGACCCAGGCGAATTCATCTTGTGTACAACAGAGGGTATGTACATTTATAACGGAACGTGATCAAATAGGGTCACAATGACCTTGAATTTGAGATAAAGTGTATTTGCTACTTTCATAAGATAAACAAAGATATGCTTTTGGAAGTCTCCACCTCTGATCAAGTCCCTCGTTCCTGTACAGTCCCTTGAACTCATTGTTTCATCCTTCTATAGTGACGCTATTTGTCTGTTACCGTAATTTTCATTGGCTGCCGACACATAGTATACTATAAGTTACCAATGGAAGTCTAATATAGCCAAATAACGTCACTTTTAAACGATGTATCGACACGTGCACATGACTTTAATTTCAACGAGGGATTCGTTCTGACGTTCACCCAACCCAGATTACTTCACTCTCGTATCTGGTATTTAGTCTTACGTGACACCTATGTAAACAAAACTTGAGTCATAGGTGGTGTTACAGGTAGGGCGTGTCTCGTGCATGTCGGAAAGATGGGAGGGAGGAGAGATAACGAGAAGTCATGATTCTTATCTGTCATGTTTGAGATTTTTCTGGATGCAGAAGAGAGTAATATAATAAGGAATAGAGATATAAAGATAGATGTATGTAGGTATCTGTGTGTTTACCTATGTAGGTTTACGTATCTGTACTGATGGACGGATGAACAAACAGAGACAGGTTTATAAACATATTAGCTAGATGATGTTTATGAAGCAGTAATCCTTATATCCGTGAACAGGTAGATAGCTATATACAACCCATAGTCTTTCTGACAAAAACACAGGCTCAATTAGTGAGTAACCGAGGTGAAACACAAACTCGTGTAAGGTTTGTTGTCTCAAAAATTCATTGCTGTGTTCGTGGAGAGAGGGATTATGCATGCACTTTTAGTCCCTGAAGGGAGGCGTTCTAGTGCGGCAGTACCAAGGAACATGGCGTAGTGTCAAGAGTGTAGCATGCACTTTTGGGTCAACACTATATTACACAACACAATATTACACAACACAATATTACACAACACAATATTACACAACACAATATTACACAACACAATATAACACACTATTATACAACACAATATAACACAATATTACACAACACAATATTACACAACACAATATTACACAATACAAAATTACTCAACACAACACAATATTACACAACAAATAATTACGCAACACAATATTACAACAACTCAATATTACACAACACAATATTACACAACTCAATATTACACAACACAATATTACACAACACAATAGTACACAACACAATATTACACAACACAATATTACACAACACAATATTACACAACACAATATTACACAACACAATATTGCAAAACACAATGTTACACAACACAATATAACATAATATTACACAACACAATATAACATAATATTAGACAACACATTTTTAGATAACATATTATTACATAACACAACATTCGACAACATATTATTAGACACAACATTATTAGACAACACACAGAGTTAGGAACATAGGGGTACCAAATTGAATGTATCAACATACAGAGTCAGCGACACAGGGGTACCAAATTGAATGTATCAACATACAGAGTCAGCGACGCAGGGGTACCAAATTGAATGTATCAACATACAGAGTCAGCGACGCAGGATTACCAAATTGAATGTATCAACATACAGAGTCAGCGACACAGGGGTACCAAATTGGATGCATCAACATACAGAGTCCTTGATCTATTTCTATCTTCATCGAGGCAGATGAGTGAGGAAAAAGTCCATTCTGTCCTGTCCTTGATGTTGTCTGTTCATGATTTTCTTTTATCACCTCTGCTTCTTCAACTTTCGATTGTTCCATGTAGTATCGTTCTTGATTCGTTTTGAGAAAGAATCATGTTTAGATACATGTCCAAACTATGAACGTTTTTGTCTTGTCACTAATGATTATTGTATATCTGTATACATCTATATTTTATTTCTTACGTATACATGTGTCTTAGTTTCTCTATAGGAGATTCTTAGAATTCGACTGTAATATTTGTATTCGAATATTTGTAACCGTCTCTTCGTGTCTGCAGTTAGTGTCCAGCTCCGACAACTATATAACACAACAGAAAGCACGAATGAGTAATAAAGTTTCATTTTCACTCTAACACTGATGCTGCTTCTCTAAATTAAGTTTAGTCTAGACATAGAAGCTAAAGCTAGCTTCAGCCATATCTTTAATTCTGTTGTGCATTTTCTATTGGTGCACATGAAGGATCCGAGGTATGTGAAAGTATTCACAACCTCCAGCTTCTTCCCATTCATCATGATGTTGCCTGTACATGTGAGTCTCTGATATTAACTACCATCTTGCTCTTTCGTGTTGATTTCCATTTCGTACTTGATGGCAACGTTTTCCAACTTTTCTGTTAACTCTTGTAGTTCTTGTTCTGACCCAGCTATACGATCAATATAATCGAAGAAGCACAAATTGCATATATTGCGACCTCCGATCGATATAGATGTGTCGTGAAGTGTCTCCTGTATTATGTGCTCCATGTATATGTTTAAAAGTATTAGAAACATTATGCATCCCTGCCGAACTCCCACATTCGTTTTAAAGAACTCACCAATTGTATTATTTGATAATACAGCACATCCTGCGTTTCTTTAAAGTGATTCAACAATGACTTCTGATTGTGATGTTTAAATTGTCTCAGTATGTGCTCAGTATGACCAACGTTCCAAACACTTTCAAATGCTTTAGTAAAATCAATGAAATTGTGGTATATATCACGTTGGTGCTGAATATGTTTTTCAATTATGCTGATGTTAAATATTTGTTTAATAGTAAATCTGTTTGTTTTGAAGCCAGCTTGTTCTTTTACAATTACTTCTTCAGACTTCTTACTTCTTGGTACATTAGCAATACTTCATTACCTTATGTTTTCAATTTTCGTCTGCCAGATTATAGTGTTACTGTAGTTCCGAAAGTTAGTAATCAGAAATTGTTGTTATATCAGATGCTGTTGTTATATCAGATGTTGTTGTTATATCAGATGATGTTGTTATATCAGATATTGTTGTTATATCAGATGTTGTTGTTATATCAGATATTGTTATATCAGATGTTGTTATATCAGATGCTGTTATATCAGATGTTGTTATATCAGATGTTGTTATATCAGATGTTGTTATATCAGATGTTGTTATATCAGATGCTGTTATATCAGATGTTGTTATATCAGATGTTGTTATATCAGATGTTGTTATATCAGATGTCGTTATATCAGATGTTGTTATATCAGATGTTGTTATATCAGATGTTGTTGTTATATCAGATGTTGTTATATCAGATGTTGCTATATCAGATGTTGTTATATCAGATGTCGTTATATCAGATGTTGTTGTTATATCAGATGTTGTTGTTATATCAGATGTTGTTATATCAGATATTGTTGTTATATCAGATGTTGTTGTTATATCAGATGTTGTTGTTATATCAGATGATGTTGTTATATCAGATGCTGTTGTTATATCAGATGTTGTTGTTATATCAGATGTTGTTATATCAGATGTTGTTATATCAGATGTTGTTATATCAGATGCTGTTATATCAGATGTTGTTATATCAGATATTGTTGTTATATCAGATGTTGTTGTTATATCAGATGTTGTTGTTATATCAGATGTTGTTATATCAGATATTGTTGTTATATCAGATGTTGTTGTTATATCAGATGTTGTTGTTATATCAGATGATGTTGTTATATCAGATATTGTTGTTATATCAGATGTTGTTGTTATATCAGATGTTGTTATTATATCAGATGCTGTTGTTATATCAGATGTTGTTGTTATATCAGATGTTGTTGTTATATCAGATGATGTTGTTATATCAGATATTGTTGTTATATCAGATGCTGTTGTTATATCAGATGTTGTTGTTATATCAGATGTTGTTGTTATATCAGATGTTGTTGTTATATCAGAGGCTGTTGTTATATCAGATGTTGTCGTTATATCAGATGTTGTTGTTATATCAGATGTTGTTGTTATATCAGATGTTGTTATATCAGATGTTGTTGTTATATCAGATGTTGTCGTTATATCAGATGTTGTTATATCAGATGTTGTTGTTATATCAGATGTTGTTGTTATATCAGATGTTGTCGTTATATCAGATGTTGTTATATCAGATATTGTCGTTATATCAGATGTTGTTGTTATATCAGATATTGCGCTGTGCGCTGAGGTACCCCTTGTGCTGAAGTACACTACTTTCAACCGCAGTCGTGAGTCCAATATGTTTAAATCAGAGCTATCTTGACTACCCAAACTAAACGGATATCGTGTTTCAGGTAATCTTGAAACAACGACTCGGTATATTTGAAATAAGTTTAATAATTTCTTTCGAAGGGGGGAACAAGATTAGAATTGAAAAGCTTATGTAATATGTACGTGGTACCATGAAATTAAACAATATGTTTGTTTAATAAAAGGAGTCATATTCAAGGTATGCTTCAATAATTATTCATTTCCAATCCGCCTAGTGATGCCTTCATAAACCGTACACTAACTGTTAGTTCCATACTGTCTGAAAGCTACATTAAAAATAATATATGTTTTCTGTTTGTTTTAATTTTAGAGATTATTCAGACAAAATTAGCCGGCACACTAAGTAAGCAAGTCCTTCACAAGAATATATCATCGAGAATCCCCCCAAAAGAGTGTGTTGTCATGGCTGATGTGATTTGTTATCACGTTGCGTATTCTTTGCGTCGCCAGCCAATGAAAAACGCGATAAAATGTCGGATTGGCCAAAATAAGTGACGTTATATTGAGAATGTTAAAGCAGGACCAATTCTGGAGAAAGTCTTGATGCAAGACTGTCAGAGATTCACTGATAACTACTGCACGTGAGTGGCTTATTGTTTAGGGAAGGGAGGGGGACGCTGGAAAAATGTAATCCGAGAATCTGTCTGGGTGAAAGTTATAAAGTGTCGAAGACGTGGAAGATTGGCATTGATATAGTGTGAGAAAGGTTGTCATGGATATATGAATGGATAAATAGATGGATATGTGAATGGATAAATAGATGGATATGTGAATGGATAAATAGATGGGTATGTGAATGCGTGATGGATATGTAGAGGAAACGATGGATCGATATACAGATGGATGTATGGGTACAGGCAAAATATATGAATAGAAAAATGAATGAGTTCATGAATGAAAGGGTAGAGGAATAGATAGATTAATAGATGGATTGATAGATGGTAAAACATATGGATAGATGGAATGGAGAGATGAAAGATAGATGGATGAATTATTAGATGGAAAGATAGATAGACAGATTGATAGATTGGTAAATGTAAAAATGAAAAGTTAGATGGATAGATGGATGGAGAGATGGAAAGATAGATAGATGGATGAATTATTAGATGAAAAGATTGATATGTTGGTAGATGTAAAAGTGATACGATATGTGCATTGCGTTATCCCATGGTTATCAGCTAGGCTGCGATCTATACATTACATATATCAGAGGATTAATATATTGTGCAAGTGGAAACAAAGTGAGCAGTGTTGTAAATTTCTGAGGAGAGTTTCCTCACTCGAAGCCATTAGATTGTTTGATTCAGATCTTGTGGAGTAGGCTAGTGTCGCTAATCGTCTCAGTTCAGAGTCGAATAGATCCACGCTGAATATGTCGCTTCTCAAAACAGATCCCGTGTAGGTGCTTTCTCAAAACAGATCCCCCACTGAGAAGGCAACTTCTCGAAACAGATCCCGTGTAGGTGCTGTCTTCAAACAGATCCCCCACTGAGTAGGTTACTTCTCCAAACAGATCCCGTGTAGGTGTTTTCTCCAAACAGATCCCGTGTAGGTGCTTTCTCCAAACAGATCCCCCACTGAGTAGGTTACTTCTCCACACAGATCCCGTGTAGGTGCTTTCTCCAAACAGATCCCCCACTGAGTAGGTTACTTCTCCAAACAGATCCCGTGTAGGTGCTTTCTCCAAACGGTCCCCCACCGAGTAGGTGACGTCTCCAAACAGATCGCCCACTGAGTAGGTGAGACTTACTTGGATGATTATTACTATATTTATTATTGAATATTAAATAAATAATTAACTTTCTGTTTCCCCCCGCTTGGCGTGTGTGCGCCCCGCTAGGCCAGTGTGTGCGCCCCACTAGGTGAGTCTGTACCGTAGAAGTGCTGGACAAAGGGGGAATAACAGAACGAAAAGAAACACAATTGGTGGACAAAGGGGGAATAACAGAACGAAAAGAAACACAATTGGTGTGCATGAAACTGTATGAGGATGCACATGTAAAAATGAATATTTAAATTTTGTTTCTTAACGGGGACATACGGCCCAATAGAGACCAGTGAAGCCTACATCGGGGAAAGGTCACGAAAAATTCTAAAATTTTGAGGAGGAAAGGGGGTTGGCATACGCGCTTGCAATGGATGAGACACATGATAGCAATTATATTGAATAAACTTAAGTACTATATATGTCAGTAAATCTAGAAATCTAGAAGATTTTAATAATATATACGTAAGTAAGTAAATCTTGAAAAACTCACGCTTATCTTTCAACCCCCCCCCCACCCATAATGCATGCGGGTGTGGAAGGAAACAAAGGTGACGACCAATTAGCTAGCTCGTGATCATAATAGATGGTCAGCCTATGGACCGAGCATGCATACTCGTTGTTCTTACTGAAGCATCACGATCAGATGATTTTGAGTAAAATTAGTATGAGTCAATATCGAGAATGCGCGAATTGGGAGTGAGGATGGGCGTGGCCGGTAGAGAACATCTGACAAAGATTTCAAAAAGGGCTGCGAATCAACATAGCAACGAAACCATCATCCGTTATATACTTAGAGATCTAGCGAAGCGGAGATCCAGCACCTTAGGACATGTCCGGTGTGCGAAGAGGATAATCAACATATCTAATACATAATACCAAAATCACGAAAAGATTTTAGTACCATAGGGATAAATGTTCCAGCGTAGGGTAACAACCTTAAACAGGAAGTAGGTGGTTGGAGTAGCACAGGGCAAATATCAAGATAAACAAAAATAGGTAGATGTGTTACCAAAGTAAAACATAAAACAACCTAACAACGATATACAGGGACAGATGACGTTTCGACTAAAAAACATTCATCAGGACAAACAAGCGACCACAATAAAACAAATCTTACATGGAGAAAAATATGGTTATAATAAGGAGGAGAGGAGGACGATATCATAAAGATAATGGAGGAAGCAAAGATGTAGCAGCATGGCAGGGGAGAAGATGGTAGTAAGTAGGGAGGGGAATGTGGACAGAAGAAAGTGAGATGGAAAATGGAAAAGATATCATATATGTCAGTAAATTACGAAAGCAGTTAGTAATATATATATATATATATATATATCAGTAGATCTAGAAAGAAATTGCAGGCCACTAAAGACAAAAGTAGATAAATTTTATTTTTGATCAAAATAGGTGGGATAAGGTTGCGGGTAAATATGTGCCCCTAAATGGGGGCCGTAGCAAATAAAAGGTTAAGAACCACTGAATTGATATCTTTTACTGATAACTACATAAATTACTGTGCGGCTCTGTGTCTGAAATGCAGGAGGATTTTTTTGGATGTCCACGAATTACGAGCGATGAAGGTTTTGTTTTCTATATTGACATGGGAATAGTTTCTCCAGAGCTTTATCTCTATCTAAATTCTCAGAAATATGATTGATATTTTTAGAAGAAACCTCCAACTCAAGAGATTTATGTACACAGTATTTCCACTATTGTATATGTAAAACATATTTCCACTATTGTATATGTAAAAAATATTTCCACTATTGTATATGTAAAAAATATTTCCACTATTGTATATGTAAAAAATATTTCCACTATTGTATATGTAAAAAATATTTCCACTATTGTAAATGTAAAAAATATTTCCACTATTGTGTATGTAAAGAATATTTCCACTATTGTGTATGTACAGAATATTTCCACTATTTTTTATGTATTGTGAAGGCATTTTCAATATTACGTATGTAGAAGTTATTTCCACTATTGTGTATATACTCGTAGAAGGTATTTCCACTATTGTGTATATACTCGTAGAAGGTATTTCCACTATTGTGTATATACTCGTAGAAGGTATTTCCACTATTGTGTATGTGCTCGTAGAAGGTATTTCCACTATTGTGTATGTGGTCGTAGAATATATTTCTACTAGTGTCTATGTAGAACATATTTCACTATTATGCATGAAGAAAATATTTCCACTATTTTGTATGTAGAAAGTATTTCCACTTTTTTGTATTTATATTTCCACTATGTGTGCATGTATCTGGTATTTCCACTATTGCGTATGGAGACAATCACATGAAGGAGCATGTATCTATTAGGTGGAATCACTGTTGACCACCATTGTGCACTGATATGGCATCACGATTTCAATACGATTAAGGGGTAGCAGGTACAAGCACTACTAGAACTGTTGACATAACTCGTTTTGGTTTTCACTGCAGGCAATTGGTCATCTGGACTTCAGAAAGCAATGTGATGGCCCCATTCAATCGTCATTGTGCCCTTTTTGTGTTTATGTATTGATAAATGCGAAGGTATTTGACATTTTCCATGTGCTTCTATCCTTGGGTATGTTATTAGTCTTATTCCATGTGATTCCAATCTATGCAAAGTCATTCATTCTCTTCTTAATGTGATTCCCATATATGTTAAGATAGTCATGGACGCTCCCCTTAATGTGATTCCCATCTATTTCAATATAATGATGGCATCTCCTCTTAATGTGACTCATATCTCTGTCAAATCATTCGTGGTCTTTCTCCTTAATGTGATTTACATCTCCGTTAATTCATTAATGTCCTCTCTCTTTAATGTGATTCACTTTTTCGTCAGGTCATTCCTGGTCTCTCTTCTTAATGTGATTCACACCGCTGTCATGTCATTCATGGGTTCACATCTCTCTCAACTCATTCACGATCTCTCTTCTTAATGTGATTCCCATCTTTGCTAAGTTATTCATGGTCTCTCTTTCCTAATTGATTCTCATTTATGTCATGTCATTAACGCCATCTTCCCATAATGAAGTTCCAATCTGTCAACTCACTCATGGTGTCTCTGTTCTTACTGTATTTCCCCACCTCTATCAACTTATTAATGGTCTTTATCTCCTTAAATGTGATTCACATCTGTAAAGTCATTCATGCTCTTTTTCCTTTTAATATGATTCACATCTATGTCAACTCACTCATGGGCTTTCTCCTTAATGTGATTCCTATCTGTCAACTCATTCATGCTTTTCTCCGTAATGTGATTCCAATCTCTGTCAGCGCATTCATGCCTTTCTTCGTAATGTGATTCCAATCTCTGTCAGCTCATTCATGCTTTTCTCCGTAATGTGATTCCAATCTCTATCATCTCATTTATGGTATCTTTCCTTCAGTTATTTATATCTCTGGCAACTCATTATTCATGGTCCCTCTTCTTTGTGTGTTTCTACGTCGTCACTGTTTCATCGCAATATTCTGCCGAGGCTAAAAATGGCAGCAAAGAATAGCATTACTGTTATATTTCATGCATTTTGTAAGAGGCGATTAAGGATGTTTTGGGGTGGAGTTGGCTCTCCCATCCCATATAGAGACAAAATGATCCAGAAGCCAAATCGGATGTGTCAGACTGAAAGGGGCAGTTATCGTAGACAAACTGTAAACCATATCACAATGTATTCCGTTCTCTAGATTACATTATGCTAATCTGTAGATGTTTGAGAACGAACGCAGTAGAAGAAGAAGCTATAAACATTTTATGCAAAATTCTAGAAATATTGTTCTAAAGAAGAATGGTAAGAATGCAATGTCTAATTACAATAAACTAACGAGGATGTTACTATATAATCAAATACGAAAACCGCTGAAAACGAATGTGTCGGGCCATTAGCATAAATAAAACAGCGGAACAACGCATTTCTGTTCACTTGACTACATCCTGTGGAACTCTAGTAGGACCATTGTCCTGCTATAAGATAGATCCAGCAGGAGTTTGAGAATGAACGCTGAAAAAGAAAAAATACGAAACGGGATTAATTATAACGACAAGAAAGACGCAATTCGTATTTATTGGCAACATTGAAGGCAAGAGAGGCCGAGATGAAAACTTGAGAATATTTGATTCACATCGAGTTTTGTTAGAGACGCAACAACAATCATGCTTCCAATACTGAGTGGTATGATCGCCTACGCCAGTTGGCACACTTGATGATGCTACAAATAATAACTACAAATTAGCTTTAATGAAGTGCACTTAATCCTACCTGGTTGCAAAACTCCAAAAGCATTCTTCAGAAAATATACTTTGAGCTTGGGTCAGAGTTGTCTGAACAATACTAGAAAGCTGGTCGCGAAGTCAAAACTAGACACGGTGTTACTAGGAACTAAACCCATTTCTTACGTAACTCTTCATACACCCTCTATTTAACCGCTCTGGCATATTGGCAACTCTCACCTCTACCTAAATTCTATGAGGAATACACCAGCAGGTTTTGCGTTGCAGATTTGAGATAGGATGTTAATAAGAAGGGAAGTAATTTAAGTTGGTTGACTTCTTTTCATAGAGTTACACAATCTATCTGTTCTCATTGGAATATATGGCCTCACTGTCTTTCTTAATTATCTTCCGCCTGCTACTATTGTTTCCATTTTTTTAAAAAAACAATTAGTGACATATCCTATTCAGGGCGTAACCATCAACCCTGCATTTTTTGGTTGTAGACAATACAGTGATATTCTAGGCAATTATACATACGTTCAGTAGTTTGTCAGTGCTTTCTAAACGGATCGGATACACAATTGCCTGTGGAGTAGATCGAACTCGGTACCTTGGCCATCACATACACGCTTTGTACCACCCCGTCACAGAGCTGGATTACTACTACCATTATTACTACTACTACTACTCGATCTACTATTACTACTACTATTACTATTACTACTACTACTACTTCTAGTACTATTATTACTACTACTGCTACTACTACTACTACAATTACTACTACTACTAATACTACTGCTGCTACTACTACTACTACTACTACTACTACAATTACTACCACTATTACTACTGCTACTACTACTACAATTACTACTACTACTACAATTACTACTACTAATAATACTACTGCTACTACTACTACTACAACAATTACTACCACTACTACTACTGCTACTACTACTACAATTACTACTACTACTACAATTACTACTACTAATAATACTACTGCTACTACTACTACTACAACAATTACTACCACTACTACTACTGCTACTACTACTACAATTACTACTACTACTACAATTACTACTACTAATAATACTACTGCTACTACTACAATTACTACTACTACTACAATTACTACTACTACTACAATTACTACTACTACTACAATTACTACTACTACTATTGATGTTACTACTACTACTACTACTACTACTACTATTGATGTTACTACTACTTACGTCTTGAATTTCATTATTCTGTATTATTGTTTCTAGTCTAGCGTATATTATGCAGCACAGAAATTACACGTATATGGCACGTGATGAACAACTATTTATTGTAGTCTATCCATCCGTCCGTCCGTCTGCCTGTCTGCCTTACTGTGTGTTCTGTTCTTTACTATAAGGAGTCTCAGGATTGAATGAGTATCTGTTTTCGTGGTAGGGGACGTTTGGTCGCTTGATATTCAGTAATAGTGTGACGTCACAGAGTGTTGGTCATTTCTTATTGGTTTTCCTCTGCATCTTGTTGTTTCCATTTTCATGTTTTATGCTCTTGTCACTGGCCAATAATGGTTTATTCTCATTAAGTGGCCAAACCATTTTTAGTCTCTCTTCTTCTTCTTCTGCGTTCGTTCTCAAACTCCTGCAGATCAGCAGGATGTAATCCGGAGAATGGAATTAGTTGTGTCATGGTTTACAGCATTGCTGCGATATCTGCGCCTTTAGGTCTGACACATCCGACTTCAGCATGGCGTTTGGCTTTTTATATTGCAGTCCTATATTGGATGGGACAGCCAACTCCATCCCATAACCTCCTTAGCCGCTTCGTACGACATGCATGGAAGGTAAACAGTGTTGCTATTCATTGCTCCCCTTTCGGGCCCTACAACACACGGGTGATTTTCAGTCTCTGATTATCAATATATTTGACCAGAGACTTTAATCTAACAGTTCGTGTAATCTCGTTATTCCTCACGTGATCTCTTAGGCATCTCATTTCTCACGTAACAATCTTTCTTTCTTGTTCTTTTAGTTAGTGTCCATGTTTGACATTGATAACACTATGTTGTTATGAAGATTTAATTTATGATTTGCCTTTTGTTTTCGAATGGAATAGATTTGTGTTTAAAAATTGGTGTAAGTTCATAATTTAAGTATCTGACTTCTTGAATTGTTGTCTCGAATCCATTCTTCCGTCGTCTGTAAAAATGCTCTCCGCCACCATTCGGACTATCCTGTGGACGCTCATTTCAAAGGCACAGGCCATCTGGGTGCCCAGGACATTCAGGTGACAGCCATCAAAGCATGTTTCTCCAACGTCCGGACCCGTCTGGCGCTTGAGAGCCGCTGGTTGCTGATCCAGCGGTCCATGTGCTCATGCCCTTTGACCAATTGAGAACCGTTATATATATATATATATATATATATATATATATATATATATATATATATATATATATATATATATATATATATATATATATATATATATATATATATATATATGAATTTGGCACTCTGAAGCCAAAGGGTATGAATGAGCGCTTGACATATGTATACTATCGGGGTGTCCGTCATTTATCTGTCTCATTTTCACATGTATTCGGTTCTGTTTTTGAATACTCCCTATTTCTGTAAATTTCCTCTGTGTGTCATCTTTGACCTCATTTCTATCATTTCGGCCAATAGACTAGACATGTTGCAAGTTGTGC
This sequence comes from Meghimatium bilineatum, assembly GCA_034231615.1. NCBI lineage: Eukaryota > Metazoa > Mollusca > Gastropoda > Stylommatophora > Philomycidae > Meghimatium > Meghimatium bilineatum. The sequence continues at coordinate 72,328,453 of CM067319.1, read as the reverse complement.
TGTCCCTATGTGTCGTCTTTGATTTATATGTGTTCGTGAAACCATGATAAAGGTCTTTTGGTCGAAACAATGATTTGTCTGTGTGTGCCTATGTTTGTTTCGTATTATTAGCAAAACTTTATTACCTTGTTTCAAGCTTTACCTGTAAATATGCTCCCAAGAAATTTAAATTTCTGCACTTGTTTCAGCTAATGATCATTTATCTTTAAGGGATAAATCAACCAGTGTAGGGTAACAACCCTAAACAGGAAGTAGGTGGCTGGGGTAACACAGGGCAAAATGTCAAGAAATACAAAAATAGGAAGGTGTGTTACCAAAATGAAACATAAAACAACTTAACAACGAGATACAGAGACAGACGATGTTTCGACTATAAAGCCTTCATCAGGACAAACAAATGACCACAATAAAACAAGTCTTACATGGAGACAAATAGGGTTATAATGAGGACAATAGCAGATAGGTAATGAGGGAAGAAAAGATGTGGAAGCATGACAGGTGAGAAAAACGTATGGGGAGAAGTTAGTAGTAAGTAGGGAGGAGAAAGTAGACTGAAGAATGTGAGATGAACAAAGGAAAAGATATGGTAGCAAGTAAATTACATTAAAATAAACTTCTCCCCATACGTTTTTCTCACCTGTCATGCTTCCACATCTTTTCTTCCCTCATTACCTATCTGCTATTGTCCTCATTATAACCCTATTTGTCTCCATGTAAGACTTGTTTTATTGTGGTCATTTGTTTGTCCTGATGAAGGCTTTATAGTCGAAACGTCGCCTGTCTCTGTATCTCGTTGTTAAGTTGTTTTGTGTTTCATTTTAGTAACACACCTACTCATTTATCTTTATATTGATTGTATTGTGTTTTCTGCCTATAAACATTATTTCTGGGTTTTTTTTAATGTATTGATCTTCAAATTGTAATTGAGGCAGCTTTTGTTAGGTTGGTTTATGTGATCTTTCAGTTTTTCACTTGAACTGTGGAGTGTTCGTCCATCACAAGTGATGATGACCATTTTTACATCCACTTTTGAAAATTCAGTTAGAATTATGTCCATGCCTAATAGTTCGTAGATGGCTAATGAGCCCTATTCGAGCTGTAAATGTCATTGGACAGTTCGGGCATTGAATGACCACTGTAGACTGATTTTGTTCTATCCGTGACTTTCTAGCTACTCTCCGCTGTTGAGTTGCTGAATTTCTCCTATTTTCACAAGATGATGCGCTCTTTTTTATTGTAGAGCCACCTTGAGATCGCGTACCCTTCTCCAGCTCATCGAACTGTCGAATATGCACTGATCGTCAGCAGAATAGCTAAGTTAGGTCATTTAGATGGTAAGCTTTTGATGGTGTTTTTACTGCTTACACAATCACACTTAATGTATAGAAATATTCCATCTAATCTCTGTATAATATCACGTCCTAGTGTTACATGGGGGTGAAAGGGGAGCACAGAATAGCTACATTATTTACCTTTCGTGCATATCGTAAGACACGACTAAGGATGTTATAGGGTGGAGGTGGACATCCCGTATAGCGTCTAAATGACTAAGAAGCGGTGCTGAATTTGGATGTGTCAGGTCGAAAGGCGCAGATATTGCAGCAAAGCTTAAAACTATAACACTACGCATTCGTTCTCCAGACTACATTCTGCTAATCTGCAGGAGTTTGAGAACGAACGCTCAAGAAAAAGTATATTGTGAATATCTTCGCTCGTGTGTTGCCGGGACACAAAAGGGAAGCAAAGAATAGCAACACTGTTTACCTACCACGCATGTCGTAAAAGGCGACTAAGGAGGTTATGGGATGGAGTTGGCTGTCCCATCCCATATAGGGTCAGTGACCCAAAGACATGCTGAAGTCCGATGTGTCAGGCCGAAAAGCGCAGTTATCGCAGCAATGCTGTAAACCATGGCACAACGCGTTCCGTTCTCCGGACTACATCCTGCTAATCTGCAGAAGTTTGAGAACGAACGCAGAAGAAGAAGAAGTGAATATCTCGTCCAGTTTCTTTAATAATCTTTTTTTTTTTTTAAATTTCAGTAAAAATCGTGTTCTGAAATGTGACCTTGGACATCAAGTCTTCATGTACAGTCGTGACCGACTTTCCTAATGATTATTGTGTTTAGCCGATCTTGCCAAGTTCACATCGCCCTGCCAAGACTTTTCTCATATGAGTTTTCTGCCATGACTTATATCACATAGAGCAAATGTTGCCAGGTGGTTGACACTGTTTATGGCCAAGTTTTTATGTAAATTATGATTAATATATGGCCAATCTGCTAAATTACGTAGACAAACTACTGAAACACACACATACAAATAAAGCTAAATACATGACTGTAGCACTGTGGCTGACAATACGAGGATTTTTTTGGGTTTCATCCCAGGAATTACAAGCGATGAAACTCTTATTTCCTATGGGAAATGGGCGGTAAAATGTAATTCTTCTTCTTCTTCTTTCATTCTCTAGTAATGTCTATATCTGCATTGTTGTTTCTTACATAATTTGGGTAGTACTTTCCATTTCTTGTTTTGCATCACAGAGCTAAACACTGATAGGTGTATAAGAACAGTATATGCACCGTCATGTGTCAGAGCGTGCACATTATTGAAGGATATGTTTCATTGACTGGTTATGATGAGAAACGAAATTTATATGGATCATAACTGTGGTATATTTCGCTCTTTCAATGTCTGCTTCTCTTCTATATTCTATATTTCTATGATTGGTGTTGTTCTGAGTGTCCCTGTGCTGATTCGAAATGCTTGGTTCTGTCTCTATGCACGCGTATATGCAGGCAAAGCTATGCAGGTAGAATTTGATTCTCTGCGGATAGCATTGTCTGAAGCCTGACTGCTGTGGTGCATGAAACGTTTTACTTTCTAGATGAAATTTAATCTTAAAGATAAGTTGCGCTCCATTGTTTTTGCATAAGCAACTTGTAAGACTAATTGGTCTATAGCTAGTGAATGTTGCATCTTGTCCAGGTTTAAGAAGAGGGACCACAATTGATTCCCTTCAGATTTGTGACATTGCCTCTGTGGCTCAGATAATTGTCCAGGTTTAAGAAGAGGGACCACAATTGATTCCCTTCAGATTTGTGACATTGCCTCTGTGGCTCAGATAATATTAAAGACACCGAATAGTTTGTTTACTGATTGTTCATAGATTTTGTATAATTTCATTTGATATTTCATCATTTGATATTTCATCATTTGATATTTCATCATTTGATATTTCATCATTTGATATTTCATTATTTGATATTTCATCATTTGATATTTCATTATTTGATATTTTATCATTTGATATTTCATTATTTGATATTTCATTATTTGATATTTCATCATTTGATATTTCATTATTTGATATTTCATCATTTGATATTTCATAATTTGATTCATGATTCTTGATTATGAATTAGCATCATAGCGCTGAGCACATTATCATAAGTGCTCAGCTCACACAGTAAACAACGATCTAAATGTTTATCAGCTCAGTGTACGAGTTGTTAGTTGTACGTTCTTCGTTGTGTTTTTCCAAAGCAGAGGAACCTGAGTCATCAACACCTGGATACATCTTTGTCTTTAGTTAGAGACCGCTAGTCCGGTTCTTTCTGTGGCGGAGTGGTATAGAATGCGTTAGTTCTTTCTGTGACGGAGTGGTATACAATGCGTTAGTTCTTTCTGTGGCGGAGTGGTATACAATGCATTAGTTCTTTCTGTGGCGGAGAGGTATAGAATGCGTTAGTTCTTTCTGTGGTGGAGTGGTATACAATGCGTTAGTTCTTTCTGTGGCGGAGTGGTATACAATGCGTTAGCTCTTTCTGTGGTGGAGTGCGTTATTTATTTAAATTAACGCCGCAGACAACAGTGTATCCTGTCCTTTCAGAAAGCATTGATAATCTGCTGATCTATAAAGAACTGTTACCTGCCATGTATGTCATAAGAGGCGACTAAGATGTTATTTTAGGTGGAGTTGGCTGTTCCATCACATAGATGGTCAAAATGATCAATATATCGTTCTAGAGTAGGGTGTATCAGGAAGAAAAACGAAGAGATCGCATCTAAGCTGTAAACCACAACACAGCGCAATCCTTTATGAGGACTACATTATACTAATATGCGGAAGTGTGAGAATGAACGAAGAAGAAGAAGAAGAAGAAATGATTCTCATTTTGCCTTGTAGTAATATGAAGTTACATTCACTCTCACAGTTTTAGTAATATCAAGTTACATTCACTCTCACAGTTTTAGTAATATCAAGTTACATTCACTCTCACAGTTTTAGTAATATGAAGTTACATTCTGTTTCTGGGTTTTGCTCCAACAACTATTGGAGCATGAGAAATAAATATATCAACAATATTAATAGCAGATTTGCCCAGAGTTTTAAAATTGTCATAAGATTTCCAGTTAGCATATTCCAGTGGTTCTCAAGGGAGGAGATATAATAACATCATGCAACCACGTAGACAGACAATGGTTTATTTTTATGGTTCTCATGTAGGCCACATATACTTGCAGAGGTTTCATGACGAAATATTTGTAAGTTAAGGTCCATATACCCAATAGATGGCCACAGGATGACAAAGATATTGAATAAAATGTTTTACTGTGAGTATACGTGTCGTTAGACATGGTTGGTTGGTTGGTTGGTTGGTTGCTGATCCATCGGTCCATGGGTTCATGGCCTTTGACCCAATGCCATTAAATGGCATTATATTGCTGGGAAGTCTGTGGATTTTATACCCACCCGGAACAGTCAGAGAATACCTATCTCACCTCCAGGAAGGTAGGTTTCAACCTATGCACTGCTCCTAGCCACTGTAGCCAAGATAGGGTTCACTGTGCTCATTCCCCGCCACCAATTGACTACTGGTTATGCCGAACTTCTCTATTACTCCAGGCATGCAACCGAATGTTCAAGTCAAAAGGAAAGTCACGTACTGAGTCACTGTGCCTCTATGATGGGTTTCAGCCATAGGAAAAAAACAGTGCTATCAGTTTCCTTCCCCCCCCCCTGTGCTGCACAGTACATCTCTGACTCCCTCCCAACCACAGAGGGTGCATACATATATATTCAGGTAAACATAAAATACATTTCAACAAAAAAATAAAAGCATAATTGTATAGATGACATTCCATGAAGCTTCTATAAGAAGATAACCTCAATATAACAGCATGTCATCTACTAGGGTTTCTGTTGCATGGATGGTTTGTCTAGTAGGCCATTTGTGAAACTCACAGACGCAACCACATGCCTTTTCATTATGTGACTGTGTATTGTTATTTGTGTGATTATATCCTGTGTATTGTTGTGTGTATTCTTTCACGTGAACATTCGACAGTGATAGTGTGTTAGTCGTCGTCCAGTAAGACTTCCTTACCTGTGTCTTACGTAAGTACAATTTCCGCACAGTTGTACAGCAGAATTACCTTTTTTAACCGAGACAAGAAAAAATGAGGAAGACCAAAAGAAACCTTACGTAGAACTATTACAAGAGAACGCTTGACCATCGGTATCACAAACAATGAAGACCTAAAAGAAATTGCAACGAAACGCGAGACATGGAAATCAATGACATCCGTCCTATGTGCCGTCTTTGGCCCTAGAGGAATAACTAACTAACTAACTAACTAACTAACTAACTAACTAACTAACTAACTAACTAACTAACTAACTAACTAACTAACTAACTAACTAACTAACTAACTAACTAACTAACTAACTAACTAACTAACTAACTAACCTTTTATTGATAATAATATAAACAATGTTTCTTTTTAGATCCCCGGGAATTGCAAGTGATTCGCTCTTATGCGCAGTCTGATTGTTTCTATTTGCTCTTACTTCCTATGTGTAATATGGTGGTTTATACTTGTTCTTACTTCCTATGTGTAATATGGTGGTTTATACTTGTTCTTACTTCCTATGTGTAATATGGTGGTTTATACTTGTTCTTACTTCCTATGTGTAATATGGTGGTTTATAGTTTCTCTTACTTCCTATGTGTAGTATGGTCGTTTATAGTTTATCTTACTTCCTATGTGTAATATGGTGGTTTATACTTGTTCTTACTTCCTATGTGTAATATGGTGGTTTATACTTGTTCTTACTTCCTATGTGTAATATGGTGGTTTATACTTGTTCTTACTTCCTATGTGTAATATGGTGGTTTATACTTGTTCTTACTTCCTATGTGTAATATGGTGGTTTATACTTGTTCTTACTTCCTATGTGTAATATGGTGGTTTATACTTGTTCTTACTTCCTATGTGTAATATGGTGGTTTATACTTGTTCTTACTTCCTATGTGTAATATGGTGGTTTATACTTGTTCTTACTTCCTATGTGTAATATGGTGGTTTATACTTGTTCTTACTTCCTATGTGTAATATGGTGGTTTATACTTGTTCTTACTTCCTATGTGTAATATGGTGGTTTATACTTGTTCTTACTTCCTATGTGTAATATGGTAGTTTATACTTGTTCTTACTTCCTATGTGTAATATGGTGGTTTATACTTGTTCTTACTTCCTATGTGTAATATGGTGGTTTATACTTGTTCTTACTTCCTATGTGTAATATGGTGGTTTATACTTGTTCTTACTTCCTATGTGTAATATGGTGGTTTATACTTGTTCTTACTTCCTATGTGTAATATGGTGGTTTATACTTGTTCTTACTTCCTATGTGTAATATGGTGGTTTATACTTGTTCTTACTTCCTATGTGTAATATGGTGGTTTATACTTGTTCTTACTTCCTATGTGTAATATGGTGGTTTATACTTGTTCTTACTTCCTATGTGTAATATGGTGGTTTATACTTGTTCTTACTTCCTATGTGTAATATGGTAGTTTATACTTGTTCTTACTTCCTATGTGTAATATGGTGGTTTATACTTGTTCTTACTTCCTATGTGTAATATGGTGGTTTATACTTGTTCTTACTTCCTATGTGTAATATGGTGGTTTATACTTGCTCTTACTTCTTATGTGTAATTTGGTGGTTTATACTTGTTCTTACTTCCTATGTGTAATATGGTGGTTTATACTTGCTCTTACTTCCTATGTGTAGTATGGTGGTTTATAGTTTCTCTTACTTCCTATGTGTAGTATGGTCGTTTATAGTTTCTCTTACTTCCTATGTGTAGTATGGCGGTATTTAGCTTCTTTTACTTCCTATGTGCAGTGTAATTGTTTCTGTGTGCTATTACTTCTGATGTGTAGTATGGTGATTTGTACTTGCTTATTTACTATGTTTAATATGGTGGGTTCTACTTGATCTTACTGCATATGTGCAGAGGGATGATTCTACTTCCTCTTACTTCCTATGTGCAGTGAGGGTGGTTTTTACCTTCTATTTCTTCATATGTGTAATGAGGTTGGTAGTGTGGTTTTTACTTTCTCTTGCTTTCTATGTACATTCTGGTGGTTTCTACTTGTTCTTTCTTCGCATGTTTATTTTTGGTGGTTTTTTTTACTTGCTTTTGCTTCCTATGTGCAGAGAGGGTGGTTTTTTACTTTCTATTTCTTCCTATGTGTAATGAGGGTGGTTTTTTATTTTCTATTTCTTCTTATGTGTAATGAGGGTGGTTTTTAACTTTCTATTTCTTCCTATGTGTAATGAGGGTGGTTTTTTACTTTCTATTTCTTCCTATGTATAATGAGGGTGGTTTTTTACTTTTTATTTCTTCCTATGTGTAATGAGGGTGGTAGGGCGGTTTTTACTATATCTTACTTCTTATGTGTAGTTGAGGTGGTTTCTGCTTGCTTTTACTTCCTAAAAGCAGTAAAGTGGATTCTACTTTATTTAATTTCCTATGTACAGTGTGGTGGTATCTTAGAGCTGTGTTTCGTACCCAGGAGACTTCAGCTTTCAGACTAATGCAATATCGGTGCGGTTGCGTCTTAATACATGCGGTTGCGTCTGTGGGTCACACCAATGGCTCACTAGACAAACCAACCATGCAACAGAAAACGTTAGTAGATGACATGCCTTTATATTGAGGTTATCTTCTTATAGAAGCTTCATGACATGTCATCTATACAATCCCGTAGTCGTAACCTTCGATAACAGTTACCATGTTGTTCCGACAGGCCCACGTTGTGCTTGAACAAGTTACGGGCACAGCGTGGGTGGGCAGAACAACGAAGAAACCTGTCGCAAGGGCCAGAGTTGTACCCTGATGTCGACGTCTGTTTCTGCGGCGTTAGACTCGAAACACTATCGAGTCGAATGGTTGCTGGAACAGAGGGCAAAACACTTATGGAAATGCCCCACGTGCTGTGAAGCCAGTTTCTAATCAAGAATCAGGAATCAGCAATATCTATTGAAGGAGTTTTCTACTCTGAGGGGGTGTATGTTACGAGAAAGCTGGTAGTTTACTAGGGTCACCAACTGTACATATTCATTTATAAGAGCGCTTCCCAACCAGCGAACTGTTCCCCTTGTAGGAAGGACGACCTCATCGCACCCTTTTCTCTTGGATACTGGACCCGTTTTTCTCTGTATGAAAAACAACGGCGACAGAATAACAATATCAAACTACAATTTCACATAGGCTGTACTTCTAGCCTGGGATCACGGTTTTCACATAGGCTGTACTTCTAGCCTTGAATCACGGTTTTTACAAAGGCGGTACTTCTAGCCTCGGATCACGGTACATTGGTTTCGAAACAGTGCTGTAAGGAATTTCCCAGCAATATTGTTATACATCCAACCGAAATCGTGACATGACAAATCCTATAATCTATCCATATATCTAGACATCCATGATCTATCCCACCATACATCGGTCTCTCATTTATTCTATATGCTTGTCTGTTTGTTTGCGTATCACCATCATTAGTGTCGAGTGCAGAAACTGTCTCAAATAAACTTGTGAACATGTCGTTTTACTCAACTGTTGCTAGCAGCAAAAATCTAAATTAGCTAAATTTATTTTGCAAACTGACATTTAAGATTTGTAAATGCTAAAAACAGATCTGGCTCTGTCAATTTGGGGAAACTCACTTTATCTGACACTGTATCGGTGTTGTTAAATAAATAATTCATACTTTAAGCATGTTCTGCGGTACGTGTGCCTTGCAGTGTATTCGTCTTAATTGATAAATAGCATCCGAGACAAGACACTTTGTCATTTCTCACAGTGATTGTGTAGGTGGTAGTCACTCCCACAATCTACAATCTTCTTGGTATTGACTTTGTATCGACTCCTTCCCCGTTACAAGCACTCATACAAATATGGGTTGTATTTTCTTCTTCTTCGGCGTTCATTCTCAAACTTGATGTTTCTTGTAGCAGGGCAATGTTCCTACTAGATTTCCAGCAGAATGTAGTCCAGATAATGGAAATGCGTTGTGTCTCTGGTTATTTGCGCAATTGGCCCGACACAACCGTCTTTGGAGAGAGTTCATTTTTCTAGACATGATTGCCACTACAACAGCTTCAATTGTTCATCTTACTATTATTATCACCGTCATTAATAATGTAGCAACAATTACTACCTCCGATACTACTACATCCGATACTACTACATCCGATACTACTACATCCGATACTACTACATCCGATACTACTACATCCGATACTACTACAGGTACTTGTTTTATTACTACCGCCACCGTCAGTCCTGTAACTACTATTACTACTACTACTACTACTATTACTACTACTGCTGCTACTACTACTACTACTACTACTACTACTACTACTACTACTACTACTACTACTACTACAACTACTACTACTACTACTACTACTACAACTACTACTACTACTATTACTACTACTACTACTATTACTACTACTACTACTATTACTACTACTACTACTGCTACTGCTACTACTACTACTACTACTACTACTACTACTACTGCTACTACTACTACTACTACTACTGCTACTACTACTACTACTACTACTACTACTGCTACTACTGCTACTACTGCTACTACTACTACTACTACTACTACTACTACTGCTGCTGCTGTTGCTTTTACTACTACTACTACTACTACTACTACTACTACTACTGCTACTACTACTACTACTACTACTACTACTACTACTACTACTACTACTACTACTACAACTACTACTACTACTACTACTACTACTACTACTACTACTACTACTAATACTCTACTACTATTACTACTATTACTACTATTTATACTGTTACTACTATTACTACTGTTACTACTATTACTACTATTACTACTATTACTAATGTTACTACTATTACTACTGTTACTACTACTAATGTTCTGAAGTAATATTAGGCAGTAGCGATCAGGTCGACCGTCCCGGTTAGAAGAGCCAAAACAACCCCCATGTGACGCCACAACTAAAATTAATTGAGCTTATATAAAGAAGGCGTCGGAGAAAAGGCGCAAAATAATATTTAAAAAAATTCATGTTTTTGTAGTACTCCTGTTGTTGCCACAAGTGCTTCTACTAACCACCGCCTACTGCAGAAGCCGGTAAAGTTGTACTACCGTATCAATCTGTGATCATCCACCACATAGCGAGGATAAAGTTAATATCATACTAATCTTATCTTTTTTTTAACCTAATTAGTTGGCACAGAAGAGCATGATATGCAGGGGGTAATCCTGGGATACTGACGCACTGGAATGCCTTACTTCGGGAACAAACAAAATCATCCATAAACCCCTCCCCCCCCCCTAAATATCAATTCCTTTGAGACCTTATAAGAATCCGGGTTTGGCGTCAGTTATACAACATATAAGAACATGTGATTATATCAGAAAAGATATGGGACTATCAAGAGCTACCTACTAAAGGGATTATTTAATCATAATTTTAACCCGGATCTGATCTGCATTTAATCATCATTTTAACCCGGATCTGATTTAATGCTTATTTTCTGAAGCTTTATCAACACGTTGTCATTATTTTTATTAAAGAGATACTAAAAACCACTTAGTATGAAGAAAGAACTACTAAGAGAAATAAAGATCAGACAAATAAATTACTTTGGACACATTAAAAGACATGACACCTTATTGAAGACCTTACTTGAGGGTAAAGTCAAAGGGAGGTGAGCAAGAGGTAGGCAGAGATACAAGTGGAGAGTAACACTTTCTAATTGCAGTTGGTGCTTCCCTCTAGCGCTGTTCTGCCCTTTCATTGTACTCAATATTAAATGTATTCGTCTCTTGCCATGCATGCACCTTGTCGTTCCTTTTTCATTGGCCGCCCCTCCAACGTTCAGACTGGACTGATTAGCGTCCCTGTGTGTCGACAGTATCTCTGCATGTGTTGGTGCTGGTGGTGTCGGAGATATTATTTGTCTCTTATACAGTCAAATTTCTTTCCATCTGCTACCTCAACATTCTCGGACACGATCCCAAAATGATTTAGCCAGAATCGGCACGAGCCGCTGTATTTCTGTTACCATGGTTCACCGCGAGGACGGCATACGCCAGGAGCAGCAAAGAAATACACAACAGATGTAGTAAAGCATACCAAGCCCTAGGGCAAATGACACCAATCTACAGAAACAAATACGTAGATTTAAACACCAAAATAACACTACTCAAAACGATTATTATGCCAACGCTGTGCTACCTATGTCAAACATGGACAACGACAGCGCAAGACTAACGTAATCTTGTGACAGCTGAATTGGCGTGCTAACGCAGAATTCTAGAAATATCGTTAAGAGACAGGGTGAGGAATGAGGTTATCAGACAAAAAAACCGGCACCATCCCAATATTAGAATACAAGAGACAACAGACCAAATGGTTTGCACACATCAGCAGACTCCAATCAGACAGTATACCACAGCAACCTATACTACGCAGATAAAGCGAAAGCAGACCTAGAGACCGACCACGAAAACTATGGACCACTGAAATAAAAGAGGCGACAAATTCCACAATATACTCCGCACATAAGAGGGCCGTTTCCAGAAAACTCTTCTACCCCTGGCGCTGAAAGGCAACAAAGGGTTTAGCGAATAGATAGATAAACCGCGAGGAGGTACATTTGGGATCTTGGTTATCCGCTAACCCTGGGTTCGCCGAGAGCATTGCGTTCCCTTTGCACCCCAGATTATATCAATGGATGACATTTTACTAAATTTATTTTGAGTTAAATTTCCACGCTACATAAAAAAACAGACACATAAAAATTGAACATAAACAAAATGAGGATTGTTCATAATCTGAGAACCGCTATGTTTTACAATATAAAAAATTAGTCCCCACTCAACATGACTATCAATAACAGAAACCTAGCATCTGGTACACACTTGAGAAAAGAACAAATGACAGTAAAATGTTCTTTCTATTGTCTATTGTCTTTCCCCAGGTGGTTTGTTGCCGTTACGCGTATGGGTGATTGGACCTCGAGCTTGCGTTCTAAAGCCAGATGTATGGCCTCGGCTGTGCTATGACCGTGTTTGTTCAGGATTTCCCTGACGTTTTCTATCCATGTTTTCCGTGGTCTTCCTCTGGCTTTGTACCCTGATCTCATTTGGTTATATGCTTGTATGGGAAACTTGTCGTGATACATTCTCATGTGACCAAACCACTTGATCTTATACCTTTATATGTATTCTGTGCAAGGTATTATGCCTATTCTTTCCCTGATATCTTCATTTCGTAATCTATTCAGCTTGGTGACCCCTGCGGTTTTCCTCAACCATTTCATCTCACATGTCACTATTCTGTCTGTGAGGTAAAGATAAGTGATAATTCTTGCCGTATTCTCATAAGCATATGTAAACCCGTATTGAAATCTGATAGTATTATTATTATAGTTATTAAAGATTTATATAAATGTCTCATTTAATGAAAGATATATTGTAATAAACTAGAATTGTTCGGACATGTATGCAGGCACGATTCCTTGTCAAAAACAATACTGCAGGGAACTGTCGAGGGAGGAAGATGCAGAGGAGGCAAAAATAAAGGCATGGACAGACAACATGAAGGAATGGACAGACAATATCAAGGAATCGACAGGGCAAAATATTTCCATACTCATCCGCAACGCTGAGGATAGAATTCGTTGAAGGACTCTGTGTGCTGAAGTATCCAATTTGGTACCCCTACGACCCTGAAGGGTTATGGGGTTAATTGATTGATATTGTAATGTTTAGCGTTTTCCATTATCGATGTCATTTGACAGTTTTTCAAAATGTGAAATATGGAAGAGGGACTCTGATTTGGAAATTGGCAAATTTAGATGTAAAAGTATCCACCCAGGAAAAATGTTTCAATCCGTTTTCCTTAGAAAATATAGGTTTCTTGTTCAATCGATCAATAAAATACTCGATCTATGCAGACATCACGATGTGGTCCTACTTCACATGTAGATCATGCCTTTTGTGATGAAGCGATATCTATGAACGAATATCTTGTTATATCGATTACTAGTTATTATGTTGATGATCAATATTGATCACTATCTCGGAATACAATATTATGTGTGTCTAATTATATACGTTTAATACATTGGTGTAGTAGAAATTCACACATGAATGCTTGCAAGTGTGAGTGTGCACCGTTCTAATTTATGACTACTCGTTAAGCTGGCTTGTTATGCAATTAGCACTTTCAGTTAAGTATGCCTAATAAAGGGTAACCCTATCTTCGAACCTAGTCCCTCTTGACAAAAGTCCCCACGTCACTATTTTATTTATAAATGTGGTCAGCATATCAGTTCCTATTTTGTGGAAAATAACTATTTAAATGCAATCATTAGATGGGATGTCCTTAGATTAAGTATATCATTAGATGAGGTATATCATTATATAACGTATACCATTAGATGAGGTATATCATTAGATAACGTACTTCATTAGATATGGGTATATCATTAGATATGGGTATATCATTAGATATGGGGTATATCAGTTTGGTACGTTTCGTTGTAGATACCAGAGTGCTACACATGATCATATGTAGTGGAGATCATTCTTTTTCATTTACTAAGGACACTTTCACTATCGGCGATGCCTTCACATATCTTCTTCAGCGTTCATTCTCAAACTCCCGCTAGACCATGTTATGGGATCCATTCTAGATTTCCAACAGGATGTAGTCGAGAGAATGAAAATGCATTGTTTCGCCGTTTTATTTGTACCAATGGCCCGACACATCCGTCTTCGGTGGCCCTTCACATATGAATCCCGTAACATTATTTACGTTATCATTTGTAAACAATATGACAAGAAGTCCGGATCTGTGACGAAGTGGTACAGAGCGCGTCATTACGGCCAAGGTACCGAGTTCGATCCCCACCACAGGCATTTCAGCATCTGGACTATTCAGAAAGCAATGACAAACTACTGAATGTATATATATTACCTTGAAAATCACTACTGCCAAAAATGCTGGGTTGAAGGTTACGTCCCCAATAAGATACATTACCAATTATTTTAATACGATCAACAATAAATCTATTCCGCATGGGAAGCAACCGAATTAAAGCAAGCATGTCTGTAAGACATCACGAGTTATGTTTTCACATATGTATGACATTACATAAAGAAATATAGAAAGTACATTCTGTAAGACATCACGAGTTATGTGTTCACATATGTAAGAAATTAAATGGAGAAATATAGAAAGTTTAAAAAAGGTTTAAAGGGTTTAACAGCCGTAGAAGATTGACTTCATTGTACTCGGTTTCCCATATGTACTCCGTCGCTCTCAACGAAGCGGCATGCCGCCTGCCGAGAGTACTACTCATAGCACGTAACTCCGTAGCTTCAAGTGATAATCCACAGGGATCTCCGAAAAAAATCAACTTTATAAACAATACGACACCAGCCGGATTTGAACCCATGACCTCTTGAACACAAGGCGAACAGCTACGCCAGGGAGATCCCCTAATATATAAGTTATATTCTGTAAGGTATCACTAGTTGTGTATTCACATATGCCAAAAAAATAGAGTAAAGAAATATAGAAGTCACAAGTTAGTCCCCATTCTTGTGTTAGCGCAGATACTATGAAATGTGGCACCCTGAACACGCCCCCCCCCCTCAGCCTCAATATACACTAACTTCATTTTTTGTATGCATTCCCAGCGCCTATAGTCTGGTTGACTGCCCATGCCTAGTTTCTGTCTTGCTTTTTTGATGTCCTTCAACATCTGTGTTCGTACTCGACCGTATGGTAACCAGGATCTGAACCTCTAGTTCAGGGTGCAAAGAATAGTCTCACTGTTTACTTTCAGGCATGTAGAAGGCGGCTACGGAAATTTGGGGTTAGATTGACAGCCTGTCACTTGTGCAAAAATCATTGTCACTGCATGTCTTGCCTCGATTTCTTTCTTTTGTCTTCTGTCAAATGGTCCCCATGGATGGTGGAGACTTGCAGGGCAGTGAACCCTGCACCTTTAGCCGTTTTGCGGCAGACATTTTGATAGGAGCGAATGCTAAGTTTGCCATCATTGCCGATCGGTCAACAGATCTCGCGGAAAATTTATGAACTAGTTGGTCAAGAGCTATGTGCTGCATTCCTTGCAGGATATGGTCAGTGATGATCCTTGGATACTCTCAAACTGAAATGCCTCCCTTCGGAGACTAAACATGCATCCATAAACCCCATTTAACAAATCATGACTTTGAGACAACATACTCTTGTGTGTCACTTCCTTTACAGAGGACCTATGTTTTTGCTGAGTGTCACCTCTGTTAAAGAGGACCTATGATTTTGTCAGAAACTATAAGCTATTAACTCTGCTCACAGATAAAGGAATTATTTCATCATCAACATCATCATCATCATCATCATCATCATCATCATCATCATCATCATCATCATCATCATCATCATCAACATCATCATCATCATCATCAACATCATCATCATCATCATCATCATCATCATCATCATCATCATCATCAACATCATCATCATCATCATCATCATCAACATCATCATCATCATCATCATCAACATCATCATCATCATCATCATCTTCATCATCAACATCATCATCATCCTCATCATCATCATCATCATCAACATCATCAACATCATCATCATCATCATCATCAACATCATCATCGTCATCATCATCATCAACATCATCATCATCATCATCATCAACATCATCATCAACATCATCATCATCTTCATCATCAACATCATCATCATCCTCATCATCATCATCATCATCAACATCATCATCATCATCATCATCATCAACATCAACATCATCATCAACATCATCATCATCATCATCATCATCAACGTCATCATCATCATCATCATCATCATCATCAACATCATCATCATCATCATCATCATCATCATCATCATCATCATCATCATCATCATCATCATCATCAACAACATCAACATCATCATCATCAACATCATCATCATAATCATCACCATCACTCTCATTAATGCTTTGCATGCCTTCAATATTCTGAATTCCGATTCTAAGATCAATTATATGAGGTATATCATTAGATGAGATATATCATTAGATGTGGTATACCACTAAATGCGGTATATCAATAGAAGAGGTGTATCATTAGATAAGATGTATCATTAGATGAGGTATATCATTAGATGAGGTATAGCATCAGATGTGAAATATCATTACATGATGTATATCATACGATGAGGAATATCATTAGATGAGTCATATAATCAGATACTGTATAACATTAGATGAGGTGTATCATTAGATGTGGTGTATCATTACATGAGGTGTATCATTAAATAAAGTATATCATTAGATGAGGTGTATCATTAGATAAAGCATATCACTAAATGCGGTATATCAATAGAAGAGGTCTATCATTAGACAAGATGTATCATTATATGACGTATATCATTACATGATTTATATATGATTAGATAAGAATATCATTAGATGTGGTATATCATTAGATATGTCATTAGATGAGGTATATCATGAGTTATGAAATATCATTACATGATGTATATCATACGATGAGGTATATCATTAGATGAGGTATATCATCAGATACTGTATATCAATAGATGAGGTATATCATCAGATACTGTATATCATTAGATGAGGTATATCATTAGATGAGTTATATCATTAGATAAAGTATATCATTAGATAAAGTATATCATTAAATGAGGTATATCATTAGATAAGGTATATCATTAGATAAGGTATACCATTAGATAAGGTATATCATTAGATAAGGTATATCATTAGATAAAGTATATCATTAGATGAGGTATATCATTAGATACTGTATATCATTAGATGAGGTATATCATTAGATACTGTATATCATTAGATAAAGTATATCATTAGATAAAGTATATCATTAAATGAGGTATATCATTAGATAAGGTATATCATTAGATAAGGTATACCATTAGATAAGGTATATCATTAGATAAGGTATATCATTAGTGCGATGTATTAGATGATACTTGATCAGGTTTAGACAAGAGACAGAGACTGTCGGAGGTATATTACAATCAACCTTTGATGTGGAGATGGTACTTGATCTGTTCTGTCGGAGGAAATAGAATTCAAGAGCATGAGTTGTGTTGTACTTTTCATTGGTTGCTGGTTATTATTTACTAATTGGTTAATGATCATGGGTTATTGTTTAGTGATTATTGTTTAGTGATCATTGTTTAGCGATTACTGTTAGGCCTACTAGTTATTTGTTACATTTTAGTTGTTATTGATTATTGAATATATGGGTTATAGGTTTTTGGTTATTGGTGAATGGGCATTGGTTATTAGTTACTAATTAGGGGTGCAAAGGGAACGCATTGCTCTAGGCGGACCCAGGGTTAGCAGATAACCAAGATCCCAAATGTACCTCCACGCGGTGCACCCTGGAAACAAACACAGCAGCTCGATCTGATTCTGGCCAAATCATTTGGGGATCGTGTCAGAGAATGTGGAGGTAGCAGATGGAAAGAGATTTGACTGCACAAGAGACAGACAATATCACCGACACCACCAGCATCACCACATATAGCGACACTGTCGACATACAGTGGAGCTAGTTTTGTCCAGTCCGAACATTGGAGGGGCGGACAATATAAAATGCACGCAAGGGTAGATGCATGGCGAGGGACAAATACATGTCATACTTTGTACAATGAAAAAATGAAAGGGCAGAACAGCTCTAGAGGGCAGCGCGAACTGCAAATAGAAAGTGAAAAGTCCCTAGGAAAGGGGAGCTACAAGCTCCGTCACCTCGAGAAGAGCTTCTAGTTACCTGTGTCCCTTACAGGCAGAGACCTAGACCCATTCATTGGCGTTTGGTAAAGCAAGAAGACATAATCCAACTCTAATGTCGAGCCTTCCTAAACCGAAATATGCTCGCGAAGAGAAAGGGTTCTGTACCCCATGGGCTTAGGCAAGAAAGGGACAACGATGGTAGTCCTGGCCCAACTCTACTGTCAAGGTTTCCTATACCGGAAGCGCACTTACAGAGAGAAAGGGTCCTGTACCCGATGGGCTCAGGCACAAAAGGGACAACGATTTAGCCCTGGCCCAACTCTACTGTCAGGTTTTCCTACACCGGAAATACACTTGAAGAGAGAAAGGATTCAGTACCTGATGGGCTCAGGCGCTATTGGGACAAGGACGCCTTGCTCTCAAACGCGTGGTGTGAGACTCGAACTTGGACAAGGGGTACACGATGTCGCTGAATGACACCTCTGCTAAGAGGGCGAAAGAACCAGGGTCCAACTCCTCAGTTGAGTTCTTTCCCTTAAGGGACCAGGCTCACGGATGAGAAACAGTTCAGTACCCAATGGGCACAGGCACAGCACGTCCAATTACACGAGGCAAGTTCATAGACAGTGGAACACCTCGTGCGAGTCAGACGAGAGCAAAAATCGTCTGGGCGAAGAGTCGCCACTACGCGTGCCTGGAGACAGATATAGAGGATGTCACAGGCTAAGGGTAGCCCACCCGAATTGTCAAGGCATGCCGAAATCGGATGTGCTAGACCTACAAGGCGCATAACGGTGGTACAACGTAATCACGCTCCCGGCGGAAATCGCACGGATATCCGTGACATGGTTACAATGGAGCGAACGCAAAACAAACAAAACAGTTACTAATTATTGATCACTGATTATTTATTACTGGTCATTCCTTACTGGTTATTTAGTACTGGTTTTTTTATTACTGGTTATGGTTCGCAAGTTAGTGCAATTGATTGAAACCCAAAAGTGTTTAACTCCCTTTTATCCTCCTTATCAGATCTGGATGTCTATATAAAATGATAACTCCCTTCTAGCCTTCTCTGCAGATTGGGATATATATATATATATATATATATATATATATATATATATATATATATATATATATATATATATATATATATATATATATATATATATATATATATATATATATATATATATATAGTGATAGTGATAGCTCCAGTGACTAGCTAGTGGAGTCACATTCTTCCCCTCAGGCTGTCCATCTTGCCTCGAGTTACACGTAATAACCCAATCATAATTCAAATAGAAAGTTGTTTTTTATACAAAATAGAAATTTGTTCTGCATTTTATAGTGTTCTTTTTGTTGATAATGAAAAGTAGTGTGTGTTCTTTGATCTTAATCATTACCACAGCCGCCGCCCATTCATTTCTCACTTAATCAATCCCAATATACGGAGATCTTAAATGATTGGAGGGATGCCTGTTGTTTGAAAACTGTAACCGGCGAAAGATCGATAATAGCAGGAAGTAATTATCAGGAGCCTAGAAAGATAATGTCTGGAAGTTACGTTGCTGTAAGAAACCTAGGGAAGATGAGGAGGTAGAAGAGGAGGAAGAATTCAATGGAAAAAGGTGTGATGTCAAAGACTGTCGTCAAAGATTATTTAAAAAATTTCTCATAAATCGGCGATGACTATGAAGAAATTATAAAATTGAAAAGTTCATCATTCCAAGAAAGTAATTGGGGCAATATTGTTCATTTCTGCATGTGTCATTTCTCTGATATATTGTCACTGTTTTATTACAATTCATTGTCTAGATTTGTGTTTGTGCGTGCTTGTGTGTATATGTGCTCGTGTGTGGGACACCGTGTGTGAGTGTCTGTATGAGAGTGTGTCTCTTTATGTATGCGTGTGCTTGTGTTTGTATGTGTGTGTGTGTGACAGTATGTGTGGTTGTGTGAGCATCTATATGTTTTTCTTGCTCTTGTCTTCCTCTTCTTTTCCCGTTTCTCCTGGTTCTTTTTGTTACATTTGTTAGTTCTGATAAATTTCAATACAATAAGTTCCGATGTTTCAACACAAATGTCGCCATGATAGAAAGTATGCTCATATTAACATATAATCGTGATTTTACGAGTTCCAAATAGGGCCGCGACGTGTTGTCAGATACCCGAGAATTGTTCTTTAGCTACAGAGTTATTTCCTCTGAATGATACTCTCTATGCAGACATCGTGATGGCGTCCTACTTCATATGTAGATCCTGCCGTTTGTTCATCGTGATGGCGTCCTACTTCATATGTAGATCCTGCCGTTTGTTCATCGTGATGGCGTCCTACTTTATATGTAGATCCTGCCGTTTGTTCATCGTGATGGCGTCCTACTTCATATGTAGATCCGCTCTTTCACTGCATCGAACGCCCTCATGTCCCGGCACGAAAATAAATGTAACCGCTTTCAAGCTCGCATTTCTCAAGGCCTCAATCCACTGTTCGCGAACGAGACCCACTTGTACCTTCTTAATCATACTCATAGAGTCACTCAAGATGCAGACCTGCGCTACCTTCTGTGTGCGTAGCCACTCAAATGCCTTGGTCACCGCCATAGTCTCCATGGTCATACTACTCGTAGTGACCGCAAAGGCACCACTTTCCTCCTTGATCGTTTTACCTGCGCACTGAGCTGTAAAGGCCCAAGCACTGCGAACATGCCTAATTACAGATCCATCAGTGTATATAATCACATCCCCCTCTTTGGTATTCTCACTGATTAAAGCCTGCACTTCTTTCTCCACAGCTGTGGGACACCATTCTCTGCATTCCCTGCTAAGCGATATTACTACTCTCAAACAAGTTTCGAAATCTGTGGGTAGACCTATCCATTCCGCACCTGCTGCCACATCTTGTAATCTGCACACGCTTTGTATGACATCCTCAGCACGTCCCATCCGCGACCATCTCTCTTGAGTTAACTTTCTGTATTTCGGAATGCAACGGGTGTTCCTTATCTGCATGTATTTGAAGGTACGTCCGTGCACGGCAATACTGTAATCTATGCTCAGCTGTTGGGCAGTCAAGTAGGTATCGCATAGCTCTTGTTGATGTGTCTCTTGTGCATCCCAGAATGATACGCATTGCTGCATTCTGGACTCTATCCAGTCTTTCGATCTGAGTTTGGCTAAGAGTCAGAATTGCCAGTGCATATTCCACCACAGCCACAACCAAACCCTGGTACAAAAGAAATAACAATCTTTGCTCACACTGCGCAGCAGCCATAAACTTCACACCTTCCAACTATTTACCCAAAAAAATATCCTTCATCTGGGCTGATCTGATATTTCATTTACTGAAGATTCAAATTTAGTATTTCAGCCCCGTCCATTGATTTACCATTGGATCCCGTAGCATATCTCGCCAGCATATCTACTCTATCATAGCCCCTAACACCCTACTGAATAAGCACGATGTAGCCACTCCTTCGTATTTTCTAACATTTCTAAGATTTCTGAACTTGCAATTGGGTAAACTATATTATTGGTTTTGATTGGGGTTACATAATTATTGCACAAGTATTATTTTACATTTTTTTTTGCTTTCTTATATTTATATCAAAGGAGTGCCAGAAATTAAAGAATAACAACACAGTTTGTCATCCATGCATGTAGTAAGAGGTGCCTAGTGAAGTTTTGGGATAGAGTTGGCTATCCAATATTTTATTGGATCAAGGTGATCCAGAAGTCATGCCAAAGTTGGATCAAGAGTCGCAATATCACGTTAAACTGTAAGCCATTATATAACGCGTTCCGTTCTCCGGTCTACGTCCTAATAATCTGCAGGAGTTTGAGAATAAACGAAGAATAAGAAGATCAAGTGTGGGGAAAATTCGATCCGATGAATCAATGCGACATGCCAAGTCAACTATATTGCCATCCAGGTTGATTTAAATTTGATGTAATACATTGACCCCGTTACTGACATAACATCACAACATTAACTATCACAGGCACGCAGTAAACCACAAGACTATACAGTATCACAGAGGAAATGAAACATTAACTATCACAGATACGCAGTAAGCCACAAGACTATACAGTATTACAGAGGAAATGAAGCGTAAAATTGTTATGCTTTTAAATGCAACACGTGTTGAGAACGAAAGAAAATTATACTTGAAGTGTATGTCGGACATGAATATTTAATGACTGTCATGAAATATAACAGGGCGGTAAAGGTATTTACTTGGCTTTGGTATCATACTTGTAATCATGGAACTATTAAAATACAACTATTCGAATATTGTATTCGAGATGTGATGCCCTATCATTAACCTTAAGTTAAACCGACCAACTAAATATTACAGTCGAGATGTGTGGTCCTATCATGTTATGATTAATCTGAAGTTAACCCGACCAACTAAATATTACAGTCGAGATGTGTGGTCCTATCATGGCATGATTAATCTGAAGTTAACCCGACCAACTAAATATTACAGTCGAGATGTGTGTCCCTATCATGGCATGATTAATCTGAAGTTAACCCAACCAACTAAATATTACAGTCGAGATGTGTGGTCCTATCATGGCATGATTAATCTGAAGTTACCCGACCAACTAAACATTACAGTCGAGATGTGCGGTCCTATCGTGACATGATTAACCTGAAGTTAACCCGACCAACTAAACATTACAGTCGAGATGTGCGGCCCTATCGTGACATGATTGACCTGAAGTTAACTAAATATGTTTATCACATCTGCTATAAACAAATAATTTGTTTGCACTCATTGCGAAATCCGGATCTTTCAGGACAAAGTTATGAGTGCACCTGAAATCACGTTCTCAGCCTTCATGACTTGTAGATGTAATCTTGCCTATAACAATACTGCAGAGAAGGCAACACTACGGGAATATATTAAATAGCAGTAGTGTCCACGCTTTCTGAAACGATATATCAAATAATATCATTGACTGCATTCAATTTCTAATTCAGCAAATATTCATAAACATATTCCTGGAAGTTTAAGGCAGAACAAAATAATCCATACTGAATGTGTGTTTAAAGTTATTTCAATATTTCGCGAAATTGAAAACATACGAGAAGGATTGAACGAGAATAAAGATTCTACCAGATTAAAAATGGTGGAAAATTGATTAGTTTCACAAAAACTGTTTTCTGTATGTTTGAAAGGAATAACATTTGTAAACATTACATTAATAAAATCTGTCGGAAAGATTCCTTTGTTGTTTGCTTCTTAAGATTATTTGCTTCGTTTCCATTTACAGACAAAGCCATGTTTTTAAGTTTCTAGAAATGGCGTCTTGAAGAATAAAAAGTACTGATCGCTGTTGTCATGGTAACGAAAGAACACATTTATGTCTAAGACGTCATACGCGTTGGTGTACAATAGGATAGAAGATATTTGTCTCCATAGTAACTCTTTGTGTTTTAATTAGCAAGTTTGTTCTATATTTTGGTGGCCTTTTGCTTGTTTTAAATATTTGTAACGTCAGATCGGTTTGCTGAAAGGTTAAATTTATTTTCAGATTGATGTATGTTAATTATTTTATTTTACAGACCAAACATGTCCGTTAAAGCTCGTCTCTACTTTAGCACATCTATCAGCTGTTCATGGTTACAATTATGTTTGGATTAAGTATTTTTTTTAAAAATAAAAATATTGTTAGGCTGATATTTCTGAGCGACACCAATTCGTAATCGCACTCTATCAATACTGCTGCTTGCCCATTTGCTCATTGTCCACCAACTTCGCAGATTGTACAGCAGGACTTAGAACGCATTCAATGTGTGGACTCTGCTTATAGTTTGAGTTTCTTTCATGGTGGCTGAATCAGGCAATTTGTCGATTTGTTCGTTTCTCCCCACAACCATGTCTCTGCAGACAAAGATGGCATGCACAGGTAGATACACCCGTCACCTGAGCACAAAACTTACAGTAAATGTCAATAATACAATCAGTATACACGCATGAAGGTCTGTATGTTTCAGAATCATACAATAAGTATACACTCATGAAGGTTTGTATGTTTCGATTTCTGTGGGATACAAGGAGCGATCAGATCTTATTTGGGTCCAGTACAAGTAATCGCCACCACATAGACGAGTTATTTCCCTTGTCTATGTTTGTAAATTTCATGTTTATCATTTAATAATTTACATATTAATTTGTTAGGTCGTGGGTTAGAATAGTTGTGTTGTACATAACTAACCCTAACTGCAACCCTAAATAAATAAAAAAATTCAATTATTAAAATATGAACTTCAAATTTTAGAAACATAGACAAGGGAAATAATTAAACATATCGTGACGCATACTTGCACTGTACCCTTATTTGTTATGAGCATGGGGTGGTTTTACAATAACTTTTTGTCATGCCTAGAAGACCAGCTGTCCGCAATATTCATTGCCTTAAGAATAGGCCTCTTAATCAGAGGTGGTGTGTCACAAGAAGAACTGACATTTTTCTTGCGTCACCTACTGTACTTCGATTACCAGGTGTTTAGTTATCGTCAAAACATTCTCTGTCCCACTGTAAACTTAGGATACTTCACCACAATTTTTTTCCTATATGACAGCGTTGAGTAAGGGTTGTCATTCGAATTATACCTGGGTTGCTTCGCTTTCATAGACGAATTACTTTTATTCCCCGAAGCCAAGCGTGTCAGGAATAAAACATAAAATGTTAAATAATAATAAATATAGTAGGGGCTTTAGATGTAAAAATGTAGGTATAGTAGGGGCTTTAAATGTAAAAATGTAGGTATAGTAGGGGCTTTAAATGTAAAAATATAGGTATAGTAGGGGTTTTAAATGTAAAAATATAGGTATAGTAGGGGCTTTAACTGTAAAAATATAGGTATAGTAGGGGCTTTAAATGTAAAAATATAGGTATAGTAATGGCTTTAAATGTAAAAATATAGGCATAATAGGGGCTTTAAATGTACAAATATAGGTATAGTAGGGGTTTTAAATGTAAAAATATAGGTATAGTAGGGGCTTTAAATGTAAAAATATAGGTATAGTAGGGGCTTTAAATGTAAAAATATAGGTATAGATGGGGCTTTAAATGTAAAAATATAGGTATAGTAGGGGCCTTAAATGTATAAATATAGGTATAGTAGGGGCTTTAAATGCATACTTTGAGAGTCCGATAGAATCACTGAATCTGTTGGTGGTTGCGTCGCCAACCAAGTGAGAGCTGCTGTCACTGTTTCTATTTCCATTCTCATACTCGATGTTGTAGTGGGGTAGGTAGCTGACTTCTCAGCTAATTTCTTGCCATTTTGGTAGGCCACGAAACCCCAACCTCACCTGTTTGTTTCTTATGTTACTGTGCCGTCTATGTAAATTATGGTATCGTGTGGCTTCGAGTGCTGCAGTATGAGTTCTTGGATTATTCCCTCTGTTATGTTGGCAGCCCTGTCGCGGCACTCTCTTTTCATGTGTATCACAACTGTTGTCAATGACTTTCCCTCTTTGCCAAATGTCACACATTCACAGCCTCTTCCCACTTCCTCCAACTACAAACTCTGAGTAGGGTATGTTCTGCCATCCAAGACCTTCCTCTTGATACGCTTTCTTTTTGTGTTGTCTAGAGATTGGTGTAAGAAGTGATGATCATTATTGGCGACCTTGAAGTATTCTTTAACCTGAGCTATTAACTCGATAGTCCAAAGAAACCACATGGTCGCGATAGGCGTATCTCCTGTGCATCCTAGGACAGATCCCATGGCCTCGTTTTGAACTCTCTCCAATCTATCCATCTGTGTTTGCGACAGTATAAGTAAACCTGAACCATATTCCTACACAGATAATACCACTGCCTGCCTCATCTGCAAAATTAATTTCCCTACACATACAACGACCTTGGTACAAAATGGATAGTTAATTATTAGTAGGGCGAAAGCGGTGAACTGTGACAGACCCAATGGTCACCTTGGAAGGAAATAATTGCTATTATGTGCGACCTATTTTATAAACAAAGCGAATCAGGAGTTCAGGACAACTAACCACAAGACTGGCCAATAATACATCCTAGATTTTGTAAACTTGACCTGGAGAGTAGTAAAAAAGTTACTGTCGTCAAAGAAACACACAAAAACTATTTTCAACTGCAAAGTCACTTTAACAGAACGACAACTCATTACAAATTATATTGAATCCCCGCCGAAGACAGATGTTTCGGGCCATTGACGCACATAAAACGGCGACAGTACGCATTTCCATTCTCTTGACTACATCCTGCTGGAAATCTAATAGGACCATGGTCCTGCTACAAGAGAGATTCGGTGGGAGTTTGAGAATGAACGCTGAAGAAGAATAAGAATTATATTAAATCGACGTCAGGCCACATTAAACAAGTGTATAGACGTTAACCTTGATCTCTTGTTTAGTTACTATCTTCGAGATGAGGCATCTAACCCTCAAACTAAGCTCCTTTTAGTCTTCTCCTGCTATATGCATGGCAGGTTTCAGCGCTGCCAATCCTTGTACATCTTTCCTTTATTAAAATGATAACGACTCCGAAGAGGTTTTTATTTTTATTTTTGGAAGCATATTTGGTTTATCTGTTCATCTATTGTGAAATTTTAATGCACGACTAATACATCTAACCACATCGCCAGTACATTGTGAACGTTCAGCGTCCAACCACGATCAAGTGAGTCCACTATTGCTAGTCCATTTGAATAAGACTCACTGAATAGTCCACTAGACTCACTGAATAGTCCACGGAAGCACTGAACAGCCCCCGTTTAAAAATAATTGTGACGCTAAACTAACTTAGACACGGAGACAGTAATACCGCTAAACTAACTTAGACATGGAGACAGTTATACCGCTAAACTAACTTAGACACGGAGACAGTAATACCGCTAAACTAACTTAGACATGGAGACAGTAATATCGCTATCCTAACTTAGACACGGAGACAGTAATACCGCTAAACTAACTTAGACACGGAGACAGTAATACCGCTAAACTAACTTAGACATGGAGACAGTAATATCGCTATCCTAACTTAGACATGGAGACAGTATTGCCGCTAAACTAACTTAGACATTGAGACAGTAATGCCGCTAAACTAACTTCAGTGAGGTAGAAATGCCTGTGAACTAATTTAGATACGGAGACATTAATGCCTCTATACTAACTTAGACAAGGAGACAGAAATACCTGCAAATAAACTTAGTCAAGCAGAAAGGAATTCCTGTAAACTAAGGCAAGGAGACAGTAATGTCTCTATACAAACTTCGACAAGGAGACAATAATACCTGTAAACAAACTTAGACAAGGAGAGAGTAATGCCTCTATACTAACTTTGACAAGGAGACAGTTATGCCTCTATACAAACTTAGACAAGGAGACAGTAATACCTGTGAACAAACTTAGACAAGAGGACAGTAACGCCTGATAGGTATCGTACGTTAATTTACAACACAGACAATGCACTCGGGGAGAGCTTTAATCGTCTAGGTCTGAAACACAGCACTTAGTGTTGTTGTGGTGGGGTTATCGCATTAATTGTGTAGATGCTGGCAGTCCTCGTAGCAGTGTGTGTGTATATGTTAGTGCGTGTGTGTGTGCGAAATAACATATGTGTGTGGGGAAACTATTTCTCATTGGTAATCAACGCAATGTATGATGGATGTCCATGCGTTACGTCAATAGGATTTAACCAATTTTCTACCACCCACCCTTTGTCAACAGCTGTCAAGGATTCAGACTCTGCTTCCTTAATTATGTTAATAAGTATTTAATATCCTCCCCGCCCCCCCCCCCATATGATCTACACAAAGTGATGTGTGGATATCCCTACACGACCTACACAAAGTGATGTGTGGACATTCCTACAGGACCGATACAAAGTGATGTGCGGACATTCCTACAGGACCTACACAAAGTGATGTGCGGACATTCCTACAGGACCGATACAAAGTGATGTGCGGACATTCCTACAGGACCGATACAAAGTGATGTGTGGACATTCCTACAGGACCGATACAAAATAGTGTCATTTTCTAAGGATTACGCTCTATAAATAGTGTCATTTACTAAGGATTACGCTCTATAAATAGTGTCATTTACTAAGGATTACGCTCTATAAATAGTGTCATTTACTAAGGTTTACGCTCTATAAATAGTGTCATTTACTAAGGTTTACGCTCTATAAATAGTGTCATTTACTAAGGATTACGCTCTATAA
Organism: Meghimatium bilineatum; assembly: GCA_034231615.1. Lineage (NCBI taxonomy): Eukaryota > Metazoa > Mollusca > Gastropoda > Stylommatophora > Philomycidae > Meghimatium > Meghimatium bilineatum. The sequence continues at coordinate 72,300,034 of CM067319.1, read as the reverse complement.
ATAGTGTCATTTACTAAGGATTACGCTCTATAAATAGTGTCATTTACTAAGGATTACGCTCTATAAATAGTGTCATTTACTAAGGATTACGCTCTATAAATAGTGTCATTTACTAAGGATTACGCTCTATAAATAGTGTCATTTACTAAGGATTACGCTCTATAAATCTACATGACTGTATAGTTGACGAGGGATTGAATTCAGAGATCAGTGCCAACCATACGTACAACTATTGCTTATAGTGACAGTATTGATCATACATACAACTATTGCTTTTTTGAAAAACCCAATGCTTGCGGTAGTGCTACTTATCTCATGAATCACAAATGTCTCTAATGGTGACTTACTCTAATGGTGACTTACTCTAATGGTGACTTACTCTAATGGTGACTTACTCTAATGGTGACTTACTCTAAATTTGACTAATTCTAATGGTGACTTAATCTAATTGTGACTTACTCTAATGGTGACTTACTCTAATGGTGACTTACTCTAATTGTGACTTGCTCTAATTGTGACTTACTCTAATTGTGACTTACTCTAATGGTGACTTACTCTAATGGTGACTTACTCTAATGTTGACGTACTCAAATGGTGGCGTGCTGTAATAGTGACGCTTCTTTCGGACACCAGTTTTATTTAGTTATATCTGGGATTTTTACTATCAAATATCATGGAAGTTGTGGTTTAGGTAATTTACTATTACGACCTTCGCTACTTATCTTGTCCTTCCTTTCATGCTCCAGTAACTCACTGACATCAAATAGAGATTCGGTACACACACAAACACACACACACACAGAGAGAGAGAGAGATAGTGAGAGAAAAGATAGACAGAGATTAAAATAAATCAGTATAAAAAAATAAAATCGTGTGTCTGAATTGAACAGAAATATCCCACAAACTTCAAATACCACATCCCGTGTTGTCTCCGCTTCACTACCACAATTTAGAAAAGAAGAAAAAAAAAAACCCATAAATCATTTGCATTCAAAGACTTGAGTCTAATGCAACTTGAGTAATTCCATAGACAATTCAAGGTATGTATCGAGTGAGACAGTCAACAGGGGAGATTAAGACAGTCTCCCGGACGTGTCTTCGTTTGAAAGAAATATTTCATTTTATAAATGGGTTGTATAAACAAAAATCAATAACAGTCACAGACACGAAACGTATGTTGTTTTTTTCAAAGTATATTTCTCAAAAGTATGTAAATAATTATCGCGATAGATCCATAGACTTCTAGATACTCATGGACTTAGCTAGGGTGTCAAAGAAAGAGGCGGATATTACTAAAAAAAATAGTCGGGATTTCCAGTTTTGAAACAATTCAGACAAAACTAACGAGGGTGTCAAAGAAAGAAGCGGATATTACTAAAAAAAATAGTCGGGATTTCAAGTTTTGAAACAATTCAGACAACACTAATGAGGGTGTCACAGAAATAGGACGATGTTAGTTAAAAATAGTCGGGATTACCAGTTTTGAAACAATTTTCACAGAAAACTTCTCTATCAGTTTCTTTTGGTATATCTAATGTATCCTGTGATTTCATTGGTTAGAGTCACAATGTATATACAAAGAACGACAATGATAACTCACATCAGCCAAGATGAATTGCTCGTTGTGAGATAAGCACAAAGGACTGTTATTGAGTAGAACTTGATAAATATTGTACGCGAAATCACTGCTATTTTTAAGTGACTGCCGCCTCTTTCTGTGACATTTGCGTTGTCCATGTGCATGTAGAAGTTTGCCGATCAGTGCGAACACTATAGTAGAGAAGTACTTGGTGTGTGTGTGTGAGAAATGGTTTACAATGGTGAATTCGAAAGTTAAAAATAATACTATACGAGAAATCACGGCTATCTTTTGTAAATAATACTCACGTGAAAGACAGGTAATGGAGTTCTACTTCATGACGGCTAACAAACTATCACTGCAGGATGTTTACATGAATTAATATGGTATACACAACAAAACAAAACACAGAATATAATCATACAAATGACAATACACAGGACATAATCGACGTTTCGGACCAATAGGCCTTTTTCATGATACGCACATAACATGCAAACATAAAAATACCACATGTAGAAATGAATGCACTACAACAAGCGTGTCCGAGTGAAATATGGTGTATTTCGCAAGTAGAACTCCATTACCTGTCTACCTCGTGAGTATTATTTTCAATTATGTTCTACTATCAGTACTACCATCTATTTTTTGTAGTAACATCCGCATCTTTCTGTGACTTGTGTTAAGACCAAGTGTATCTAGAAGTTAGTGGTGGTCGTTGACTTGTCGGAAACAACATAAGAAAAGGTATACGGTTGGTAATATATCAAGTGATTGCAAACCAGCATGATTTGGACAAGCATGCAGACCTTGTCAAAAACAATACTGAAGGGAACCATCGAAGAGCGAAGAAGTAGAGGAGAGCAAATAAAGACATGGACAGGCAACATCAAGGAATGGACAGAACAAGATTTTTTTTCTCATTCAACCGTATAGTTAAAGATAGAAATTTCAGGAGGACTCTGCGTGCTGAAGCATCCAATGTGTTACCCCTACGACCCTTACGGGTTACGGGTTTATAGATAGATGGATAGATAGATAGTGACATATTCTTTTCAGAACGTTGTCTTCATCGTGTATACTCTCATCGCCCCTTTGTCCCAGGCAAGTAGGCCTGCATTTTCCAGACACAGGTTCATACATTATTCGATGTCGCTAGTCTTCATCTTCTTCGTCTTCCTCATCTTCTCATTCCTGGCACTCTGCCATCCAGAATAAGCATTTCGATGAGATCATGTCGCTTTAAGTGTCCACAATACTGTAGCTTCTACTTATGACGGTATTTAGAAGCCACATTTCATTCAGTTTCAGTAACGTATAAATTTCAATATTATTTTTTTTCGGTCCATGAAATTCGTGGGATTTTTCTATATCACTCCATTTCAAATTAATTTATTCATCTGGGTTTTGTTGTTTTTTAAAAGTCCACGTCTCGCATCCATATGTTGCCACTGGGAAAACATGATCTTTAAAGGTACTAGTGATAACGGCTGGTATTAGTGATATAAATTTGTTGACTCGATCATTGGTTTATTGTTTGGGTAGGTTGAATTGTTGGTTTGTTGTTTGGGTAGGTTGAATTGTTGGTTTGTCGTTTGGGTAGGTTGAATTGTTGGTTTGCTAGTTCAATTAGTTGCTTCCTTCGTTGCTCGTCCATTTGTATAATTGGTTGAATTGTTGGTTAATTGGTGGATTGGTTTATTCCTTTGTTGATCGGTTATTTAAGTGGTTGGTTTAACCGCTAACTTATGAGAATTTGCGACATATGAGTATTTGATTGATCGGTTATTTAAGTGGTTGGTTTAACCGCTAACTTATGAGAATTTGCGACATATGAGTATTTGATTGATCTGGTTTTTAGTGTAACTATTTCGGCTCTGTAGTGGCAGCGTACATCCATGACGGCCAAGGTACCTGGTTCAAACCCCGCTGCATATAATTGCGCATCAGAACTGTTAAAAAAAGCAATTTGACACTACTGAACATATTTATTTGGCCTACTTGTTCACTACAGCGAAAGATGACGGGTTGATGGTTACGCCCTGAATAGATGATGTGTTGGTGGTTACGCGCTGAATAGATGCTGAGTTGATGGCTACGTTCTGAATAGATGCTGAGTTGATGGCTACGTTCTGAATAGATGCTGAGTTGATGGCTACGTTCTGAATAGATGTTGAGTTGATGGCTACGTTCTGAATAGATGCTGAGTTGATGGCTACGTTCTGAATAGATGCTGAGTTGATGGCTACGTTCTGAATAGATGCTGAGTTGATGACTACGTTCTGAATAGATGCTAGGTTGATGACTACGTTCTGAATAGATGCTGAGATGATGGCTACGTCATTAACAGATTCTAGGTTGATGACTAAGTTCTGAATAGATTCTGGGTTTATGGCTACGTCTGAAAAAATGATAGATTGATAGCTACTTCATGAATAAGACCATTAAAAAAAATATTGCAAATAACAGTTTTCATTTTGCATATTTATTGATGGTTTTATGTATTATTTGTGAAATTGTTTATGCCAGATCGGCTGTTTAATTAACATTGGATGTTGATTGTTTTATTTGTCAGATCGTCTGTTTGTTGTGTCAGATCGTACATTTAATTTGTCAGATCGAATTTTTGATGAGATCGATATTTTATGTCTATTTGATGGTATTAGTGTTATAAATGTGTTGATACGTTCGTTGGTTACACACATACTGTGTGTAAGAAAAAAAAAGTAAAGTAACCCATAGCATTTATTAATGCCGTAGGGGTGTGAGATGTTAGCGATCTCACATTTCAGAGGCTCTGCACATGAGGGCGGTAGCCATCTCCTCTCCCTCGCAGTCTTTACTTCCCGGATTAATCCGGTACCCATTTAAAGCTGGGTCGATCTGGGAGACGTTGCGATCTGAAAGATATTTTCGCCTTAACTGGGGAATGAACCCAGGACCACTCATATGCGAAGCCAGTGCGCTAACTACTGAGCTACGCGGCTCCCTATACACACAAATACTGTGTGTATCATTTGTTAGATCGATTGCTTGATGTGTCAGACTGTGTGTATCATTTGTCAGATCGACTGTTTGATGTGTCAGACTGACTTGTTTAATGTTTCAGATTGACTGTTTGATGTGTCAGATCGACTGTTTGATGTGTCATTATTCAGTTTGATGTGTCAGATCGACTGTTTGATGTGTCATTATTCAGTTTGATGTGTCAGATCGACTGTTTGATGTGTCATTATTCAGTTTGATGTGTCAGATAGTCTGTGTCATTTTTCAGATCGACTGTTTGATGTGTCATTATTCAGTTTGATGCGTCAAATAGTCTGTGTCATTTGTCAGATCGACTGTTTGATGTGTCATTATTCAGTTTGATGTGTCAGATCGTCTGTGTGTCATTTAGCAGATCGACTGAGTGATGTGTCATTATTCAGTTTTATATGTTACATTTATGTTTGGCACATTACGGTGCTGATTTTTGAGCTCTTCACATTCCATACCGAAGTCAATCGAAATGATAATGTGATAATAGCTCTCACAGACAAGTTGTTGTTGAAACCAATTAATTGCAAGTCTATACGCTAAATATTAATTATGTATTGCCTGTGGTTTAGTTTTTAAAATAGAAGTCTTATTGAATAGCACAGTTCTTCTGGGCAGGATCAGTTGTCGCATGTGCTGCATCTGTTGGTGATATAGTTGTCACAGGGTCGTAGGTGTGTGGGTAGTGATACTCCATGTCTCCAGGCGCTGGCAAGGATTTCGGGTTGGGGGCATTTTTGATGTCATCGTTGGCGTAACCTGAAGGAGAAAAAAAAGACATTATAAAGTGTGTTGGTGAATGTCTGTATATGTGTGTATTAATATGTGTGTTATTTTAAAGTTGTCTGCAAAGAATGTGTGTGATTTTGAAGACTGTGTTTCATGAACGTGTGTAGTATTGAAGATTGTGTTTCAAGAGCGTCCCTTCCTGCAGTGCAAATAACATTAACGACAAATGTCACGATGGTTTTCATTCTTTTTATGTTGCGTTTGTTCTCAAATTCCTGTAAATTGTTAGGATGTAGTACAGAGATAAAAGTTCCTTCTGGGTCACTTTGACCATCTATATCGCATGGAAAACAATAGCCCAACACTTAAAATCTCCTTATTCATCTTTTTGACGTCTTTCAGGACAGGTCACAGGTGGTGTTGTTGTTTGCTCCGATTTCAGGTCTCGAAAACACACTGGTAGCTTCAAATTAATATTGTTGACTTTCTCATATTATATTTGAAGCATTCATGTTTAGGTGTGTGATTTATTTATGTTTGTCATTATTACAAGCAAGTATCAATACCTAAAAGAGTAGGGAGAACGTCATTTAAGGAGACAAAAACAAACAACGAGGTTTAACAACACTTCCTATGAAGAAAGAATTATTAAAGGAAATAAAGATCACGCATATAAAATATTTTGTGCACATTAAATGATATGACACCTTATTGAAGAATTTACTTGAGGGTAAAGCCGAAGGGAGGCGAACAAGAGATAGAGAAACAAATGGGGGAGTAACATAGCAAGATAGACAGATTACAGTCTAGCAGTATGCACCACCAAGATAAGAGACAGGGGATGTTGAAGGTCTGTTGCAGCTAACCATCGTTGAAGAGACGGCACTTAATGATGAATGATGATCAAGTCCTAAAGATCGGTACCGATGTCAGTATTTGTATGAACCTTGTATTAACCGATGAATTTATAGCAGTATCAAGGCGTAGTGGTCGGTACCGATGTCAGTGTTTGTATGAACCTTGTATTAACCGATGAATTTATAGCAGTATCAAGGCGTAGTGGTCGGTACCGATGTCAGTGTTTGTATGAACCTTGTATTAACCGATGAATTTATAGCCGTATCATGGCCTAGTGGTCGGTACCGATGTCAGTGTTTGTATTAACCTTATATTAACTGATCAATTTATAGCAGTATCAAGGCTGAGTGGTCCGTACCGATGTATTGCATGAGGCGCGTGCGGTTGCGTCTGTGTGTTCTCACCAATGGCTCACTAGACAAACCAGCCATGCAACAGAAAACTTTAGTAGATGACATGCCTTTATATAGAGGTTATCTTCTTATAGAAGCTTCATGTCACGTCATCTATACAATCCCGTAGTCGTAACCTTCGATAACAGTTACCATGTTGTTCCGACTTCCGTTATTCTTGAACTAGTTACGGGCACGACGTGGGTGGGCGGAACAACAAAGAAACCTGTCGCAAGGGCCATAGTTGTGCCCTGATGTCGACGCCTGTTTCGGCGGCGTTAGACTCAAACACCGAGCCGGATGGCTGCTGGAACAGAGGGCCGATCACTTAAGGGAATGCCCCACGTGCTGTTAGGCCAGTTTCTAATCACGAATCAAGAACAGATGTCAGTGTTTGTATGAACCCTATATTAACCGATGAATTTATATACTTTTACAGTGTGTGTTGTTGTTCAGTCTTCTATTTGAAATATTAATTTTCGACCAGTAGCGAACTCGGATGTATCGGGCGATTCGCGCAAATAAAATTAATACAACACAGCACTGTAATCTGGATTACATTCCGATAGACATCTAGTAGAATCATTGTCTTGTTACAAGAGAGACTCAATGGCAGTTTGAGAACGTAATTGTTACAAGAGAGAATCAATGGCAGTTTGAGAACGTAATTGTTACAAGAGAGAATCAATGGCAGTTTGAGAACGTAATTGTTACAAGAGAGAATCAATGTCAGTTTGAAACGTAATTGTTACAAGAGAGAATCAATGGCAGTTTGAGAACGTAATAGTTACAAGAGAGAATCAATGGCAGTTTGAGAACGTAATAGCTACAAGAGAGAATCAATGGCAGTTTGAGAACGTAATAGTTACAAGAGAGAATCAATGGCAGTTTGAGAACGTAATAGTTACAAGAGAGAATCAATGGCAGTTTGAGAACGTAATAGTTACAAGAGAGAATCAATGGCAGTTTGAGAACGTAATAGTTACAAGAGAGAATCAATGGTAGTTTGAGAACGTAATTGTTACAAGAAAGAATCAATGGTAGTTTGAGAACGTAATTGTTACAAGAAAGAATCAATGGTAGTTTGAGAACGTAATTGTTACAAGAGAGAATCAATGGTAGTTTGAGAACGTAATTGTTACAAGAGAGAATCAATGTCAGTTTGAAACGTAATTGTTACAAGAGAGAATCAATGGCAGTTTGAGAACGTAATAGTTACAAGAGAGAATCAATGGCAGTTTGAGAACGTAATAGTTACAAGAGAGAATCAATGGTAGTTTGAGAACGTAATTGTTACAAGAAAGAATCAATGGCAGTTTGAGAACGTAATTGTTACAAGAAAGAATCAATGGCAGTTTGAGAACGTAATTGTTACAAACAAATAATGACAGGAGATACATGTTGATGATTTGGTCTCAATCTGTTCTGTGATCGTAGATGTGTGGTGGTTAAGTAACATTGTTACCTTAAGTTGCAAGGTGAATGACAGCTACAAGGAAAGGACTCGAAACTCGTCTGGTAACTTTTGACATTTTTGCATGTGTGCTTTTCATGAAGTTGATATTATTTAAGTTTGTATGCTTTCTTTAAGAAGGTGTTCTTGAAATGTATGCCATTTTTTAAAGTTTTAGTTCTTGAAGTGTGTATCATTTCCTTAAGTTTGTGTTCTTGAATGTGTGTCATTTCTTTAAGTATGTGTTCTTGAAGTGTGTGCTCTTACTGTACGTTTATGTTCTTTCTCTACGGGTGTGTTCTTAACTTTGTGTTCTTGAAATGTATTTTCTTATAGTTTGTGTTCTTATAATTGATGTTCTTATAGTTTGTGATCTTACATTTCGTGTTCTTATAATTTGTGTTCTGTAAGTTTGTGTTCTTGAAGTTTGTGTTCTGTAAGTTTGTGTTCTTGAAGTTTGTTTTCTGTAAGTTTGTGTTCTTGAAGTTTGATTTCTTATAGTTTGTGTTCTTGAAGTGTGTGTTCTTGAAGTTTTGTTTCTTATAGTTTGTGTTCTTGAAGTGTGTGTTCTTGAAGTGTGTATTCTTGTAGTGTGTACTATTATAGTGTGTGTTCTTGAAGTTTGTGTTCTTGAAGTTTGTGTTCTTGAAGTTTATGTTCTTGAAGTGTGATTTTTTATAGTTTGTGTTCTTGAAGTTTGTATTAGTGAAGTTTGTGTTCTTAAAGTTTGTGTTCTTGAAGTTTGTATTAGTGAAGTTTGTGTTCTTAAAGTTTGTGTTCTTGACGTGCGTTATTCTAGATTGTGCTTTTCAAACTCGTGTTATTGAAGTTTGTGTTCTTGAAGTTTGTGTTCTTGAAGTTTGTTTTCTTGAAGTTTGTGTTCTTGAAGTTTGTTTTCTTGAAGTTTGTGTTCTTGAAGTTTGTTTTCTTGAAGTTTGTGTTCTTGAAGTTTGTTTTCTTGAAGTTTGTGTTCTTGAAGTTTGTGTTCTTGAAGTTTGTTGTCTTGAATGACAATAACGATATAAAGAGTAGTAAATTTATTAACAAGTACCGACGACAAAAACAATATAACAGAAAGAAATCGCTGACAGTAATACAAAGACTGATGAGGTACTGACTTGTTTTCCAAAAACCGAACAGGAACCCTGGTTCTTCTTGCGCCTGCTCTCTGTGAAACATAACAAGTCAAGACGTGAAAGGATAGAACTCAAATACATTACCTAAGGTAACCATTACTTTTATGTCCGTGGTCCAATAAGGTCCATATTTCATCATTTATATATAGTGAATCCAGCGGCTCGATGGCGAAAATATTTTTGTTTACTAACAAACAAGACTGCGTGAACTGTTCTTTGCTGACAACTATTGTCTAGTTAATCAGCGATTCTGTGACACCTCAGTTACTTTTGCCATCTATCCTGTTCATACCATTCGGTGGAAATTTTAACCTCTAATCTCTTCAGACTAAATTTTGTCTACACATGTGGGTTCTCTCTACTTATCGCGTCATGGTTAAAATATTAATCATAGACAAGACCTAAGCTAAATGTCTTTCATCATGTCTCGCCATAGGAAGCTGCATTAGGTTTTAAGTAATTTGTTTGTGGTATGAACCAAAGTCTTTGAGTTGTTCATTTCAGAGACGGGTATTTATCTGGTCATGTCATCCAACAGTCTCATCTGTTATAGTTTGTCTGTAAGCCGGTGCTGAAACTGCGAGGCTATTGGGTAGGTAGGTAGTTAATGAGTTTGTCTCTCTTTCGGGGAAGCGTGCCCCTTTCAACCAGCAGACAACAAATTTCAATTAGGTTATATTAGGACACACTACCATAAAATATTAGAGGTAACAAGACCCCAATGTATAGTAGTAATTCACTTAAGCAACATTTGTATCCGCGTGGCTATTTATTGCACAGTCCACTATTTATATCAGGTCAGTCTATCTGTACAATGATATTACGTCATCTGAAGATGTCACCCCACCGTCCATGGTCTCCTCAGTGTAGCGAATCTGTAGATTTGTGTTGAAGTCATCTGAAGAGTTTCACTCAACTGTCTCAAGGTTTCATCAGAATATTAAGTTTGTAGATTAATGTTATTCATATGATCATGTCACTCCACTGGCACCTGTACTTCTCAGGTAGGTCATATGATCATGTCACTCCACTGGCACCTGTACGTCTCAGGTAGGTCATATGATCATGTCACTCCACTGGCACCTGTACTTCTCAGGTAGGTTAATCCATTAAAATACTGGATATGCGGTCATCTGAACATGTCATTCTACTATTCCCGGTTCTCAAGTTAGTCCGTTGAGATCCACCGAAGACGGATGTCTCGGGCCATTAGCGCAAATAAAACGGCGATACAACGCATTTCCATTCTCTTGACTACATCCTGCTGGAAATCTAATAGGACCATGATCCTGCTAGATCCAGCGGGAGTTTGAGAATGAACGCTGAAGATGAAGAAATACGTTGAGAAAATTTTAATTGTAGATATCTGATCATGTGACATGTTTCTTTACATCTATATCTAACGAATGATAAACCCGACAGCATCATACCTCCGGTGTATGTGTGACCAAGATAGCCATAGTGCGAAAGTTGTCTTTCCTTTGATTTACACATTGATTTTGATCGATGTGTTGATTTATACTCTTTTTTTTCTGATGTACGCGTTGATTTATTCAGATGTTGTGCTTTATGGATCAAAATTTAAAGAATTTTCTGTTGAAATGTTTCAAATGTTAATAAGTTAAGAAAAGTTATACACATTAGATGGCAAGACAAGATTCCAGATACCACTGTCTTTGACAGATCTGGTATCTCTAGTATTGACACTATCCTGATGCAGACAGATTCGTTGGGTAGGTCATTTGGTATATATGAGAGACAATCGCCCGCCAAAGATACTTCTCTATAGTGACGTGGAGAAGGGTACACGATCTCAAAGTGGGCAAAAAATTAAAAAAGCGCTACAAGGACTCGTTAAAGACCTCACTGATAGCCCTTGCAATAGATCACGATGCATGGGAAGAGCTTGCATGAAATAGAAATACATGGCGCTCTTCAGTCAAAAAGAGCCTACCATCTTGTGAAAAAGTTTAAATGCACCAGCTCGCAACGGAAAGTAGCAAACAATTTAGGGATAGACGAAAAAAATCCGTCTTCAGTGTTCATTCTATGCCCAAACTGTCCAAGGGCATTTGCGGCTCAAATAAATAGGGCATATTAACCATCTACGAACAATTAGGTATGAACATAATTCTAAAAGAAATATTAAAAGTGAATGTAACAAATGATCATCATCATTCATGATGGACAAACACACACATGTTAAATATGTCGTTAAGTTAACATTGTAGTGAACTACATTATAATATGTATATTATATATTGTACTATATTATATTCACGTGAACTTAACACCGTCTTGCAATTTTTAGTATTTGGGCACACACATAAATAGCTCAGGGGTCTGCGTTGAAGAAATCAAGAGAAGAATTGCAATGGCGACATTGGAATTTGCTCAAATGAAAAATCTTTGGCAAGGTACCAGCAGCATAGCCAAACTATGTATGATCAGAACATGCGTATTTCCAGTGGCAATTTACAGTTTTGAGGCATTGGCATTAAATAAAACAATAGCAAAGGGAATCACTGCTTTTGAAATGAGATGCTACAGAAGAATTTTACGTATACCACGGACAGCTAAAAAGACAAATCAAGAAATATTAAGATCAATAAACGTCGGAGAGGCCTGGCTCCGAAAAAAATCTCATCTTATCAAGAAAACTGTGTTTTTGGGTCATATAAAGAAACATAATAGGATGGAAAGATTAATAGCTGAAGGCAGAGTCAACGGCAAAAGGGGAAGAGGGTATCCAAGACGAAGATGGCGCAGTGACAAATCATATTGCTTAAACATGTCTCTAGCTGCGGCAGATCAACTTGTCCAGAATCACAGAGTGTTCAGAGAATCCATAAGGAAGACCACTTTCTGAAAAGAATATGTCACATGATGATGATGACATTATACTGGAAAGTCTTTTTTTTAAATTTATATGTTTTCCATATCCTATTAATATGTCTTTATAAATGTATCGATTTGCAGCTCACTTCCCGTGTATAAATGGAACCACTGGTCATATTTGCAGCTCACTTCCCGTGTATAAATGGAACCACTGGTCATATTTCATCTATAATTGGAAGTCACTGGCTATTTTCTTTTTATAAAGTGGGATCTCGACTGGAAAAAGGGCGGAAACCTGTGAACCTAGAGTATATATACAACATGTTCAGAAACCTACTTTTCGATGGGCTCCTCACTTGCTGGCCTTGTTGCTGGTTTCTGTAATGGCTCTCGTCGAATCTCGGTTGTTGGTCTGAAAGAAAACAGATGATGTTAAAGAATTTGTGACAGGCTCGTTATCTGTTATTTTTGTGATATGTGTCTTCTACTAGCATGTTTATCTTTCGTATCAATTTATATTCCATTTATCTGTGCATTCCCACACTGATTTATTCATACGTTCATCCTACCCATCCACTCATCAACTTAACTATGCACCCATCCAGCAGCCCAGAATTAACCGAACAGCATCCACGCATCCAGGCACCCATCCATCAATTCTTCCAACCATCCAATGTCGTTACTAAGGTGTCCGTAATACAATATGTCATGTTACCTTCAAATCTCATATCCAGTAGTGATAATAGCTATAAGACGCACCGAAATCTTACTATATTACAAATATAACAAATAAGTACAAATATAAAGTATAAATGATAAGGAATATTAATTTCAAAATATAAATGATAAAAACTATAGTATCGACATTGCGACTAAAAGAGACTTTATTATAAAACCAAAAGCGAACAATTTAAAATAAACAGTGAACAAGAACAACCGAAGCTGCAGTCCGGCGAGTAGAAAATCTATTAAATATTTGAATATCAATAAGTTTGCAACTGTCAGACAGTCCCCTCTTAGATATATTATGTTATTTTGGTTTTTCTATGCATCCAGTTTATTATTATCTATTATTATTTCTATATACCCTGTAAATTAGTATAATTTTGTCTGCCAGTAAAGTGATTTTGTAAACTTGTCTGTCAGTAATGTGCTTCTTTAAACTTGTCTGCCAGTAATGTGCTTGTATAAATTTGTCTGCTAGTAATATGCTTGTATACGGTTGCCTGCCAGTAATGTGCTTGTATAAGGTTGCCTGCCAGTAAGGTGACTGTATAAATTTGTCTGCCAGTAATGTGCGTGTATACGGTTGCCTGCCAGTAATGTGCTTGTATAAACTTGTCTATCAGTAATGTGCTTGTATAAACTTGTCTGCCAGTAATGTGCTTGTATAACTTGTCTGCCAGTAATGTGCTTGTATAAACTTGTCTGCCAGTACTGTGCTTGTATAAGGTTGCCTGTCATTAATGTCCTTGTATAAGGTTGCCTGCCAGTAATGTGCTTGTATAAACATGTCAGCCAGTAATGTGCTTGTATAAGGTTGCCTGCCAGTAATGTGCATGTATAAACCTGTCTGCCAGTAATGTGCTTGTATAAACATGTCAGCCAGTAATGTGCTTGTATAAGGTTGCCTGCCAGTAATGTGCTTGTATAAACTTGTCTGCCAGTAATGTGCTTGTATAAACTTGTCTGCCAGTAATGTGCTTGTATAAACTTGTCTGCCAGTAATGTGCTTGTATAAACTTGTCTGCCAGTAACGTGCTTGTATAAGTTTGCGTTCAGTAAAGTGCTTGTATGTTGCCTGCCAGTAATGTGCTCGTATAAGGTTGCCTGCCAGTAATGTGCGTGCAGTTTTGTATTTTAATCTCCTCCCCAAAACAGAACTCCGACGTTGGCTCACCATCGTTTTGTGGAATCAGACTATAGTTCTCGGCGGCTGGACCACCATATTCTCCATTATTTACATAAATGTATCTATAATATTGCTAAATATCTGCACATTTATAATGTTGTAATACAAGAACTCACCCAGCAGCAGTGGAATTAAGACAATACTATTTACTTACACAGGTTGTTCGGTCATAAAACAAAGAGACAAAAGTGGATTCTGTTTCCATGTCTACTAAATAGCAGCAAAGTTGAGGGGAAATTTAATGTTTATCTTTGAACAGCATCAAAAATGAGAATGGGGCCGTTGAGAAGAGATATTATGTTTATTCTAGAAAAGCATCAAGTATGAAAATTAATTCATTGAGGAGAGATCTAATGTCTACCCTAGAACAACAAGAAGTATGAGAATGTAATCGAATGTCTACCCTAGAACAACAACAAGTATGAGAATGTAGTCGGTGATAACGTTCTCACATGGCTGGTGAGACAACCACAGAAACTTAGTATTTCTGTCAGACCTCTAGAACATGCTCCCGTAGGACAGGTAAGCACATGGTAAGTATAATGCTGATGAAATAATTCCTTTAGCTGTGAGCAGGTTACTCTTAGTAGTCCATATCCCTTTTGGCAAAAACATAATGCTCTTCAGTTGTGTAACTGACGTGACATTCAAACGCTTAAGATTTGCTGTTTCGAATGCGTGGTTGTGTTAAGGGGAGTTTTAGGTGGATGCTTAGTCACCGAAGGGAATTATTCCAGAGCGGCGGTATCCCAGGATCATCACGTCTTGCCAGGAGTGTAGCATATGGCTTGGCCAACCAGCTCATCATTCTTCCGTAACATCTGTTGACCCGACTGTAACAGGTACACCTACCATTTCCTGCCGCCTCTGTCACAAAGCGATGGAGATGAATGTTCACTGTCCCGCATCTCTCCATGATCCATGGACACCATTTTACAGAAGGCAAAAGTAAGATTTTGAAGTAAGTCATGCAGTGGCAATGACTTTTTCACAGATCGGCGATTCTCCCAACTTTCCTTAGTCGCCTCCTACAACACGTCTGGAAAGAAAACCAATATTCTTTGTACCCTGAATCAGACATCAAGACCCTGGTTGTCACACATGTACATGATAGGCTACACTTGTGCCTGTCACCCAGATCCAGTCTGTCACATTCCCTAAAGCCACCTTCACCATTGAGCAGAGCTTCACATGTGTGTCCCGCAACATCATCTATGCCATCATATGTAAGCGTTGCGCCATGACATATATAAGGGAAACTGAAAGGAGACTCGCAGACCAATTCTGCGAACATCTGGACAGCATAAAAAGCCACTTGGTTTTGCCTATTGACGTCCACTTTAATGCAACGCGCCGTCGGGGCGCCCAGGGCATTCATGTTACGGCCATTAAGTCGTGCTTCTCTGACGACCGGGCCTGTCTGGCGCTTGAGAACCATTTCATTAATCAATATGGCACTCTTAAACCTGACGGCATTAATGAGCGACTGTCTCTTATATGACTTTAGTCGATCCGTAGTTTTTCTTTGTTGCGTGTCACATGTTTGTTGTCATTTTTGTATTTTCCTTGTCCGGTGTCATTTCGCCTCTTCCGGTCAATCCATACTACTCATACCAATGTGGCCGTCGATGTTATTACTGTTAGCTTTCTGTTATATGTTTTAATTTTGTTTTAAATGTCTGTCTTGATAAAGGCCTTTTTGTCGAAACGTCGATTTGTGTGTGTCATTATGTGTGTTATTCAGTATTAATAAAACTTTATTATCCTATTCCTGGATCTACATGTTGGATTTCAGTTTTTCGCAGTAAGTACATATTATCTACATGATAGGCAAGGAATGTGTCACTCTTTGTTTAAAAAAACACAAAGCATAATCTGGATTTACACATCCGAAAGAAGTGATGCATTAACGAATAAAAGTATAGCGAATGTTATAGTAATGGGACAGAGCTGAGTTAGGACAGTCATGGATATGAGTAATTTTATAGCGAATGCTATAGTGATGACATGTTAGAGAGAAATGGTGGGAGATATCTCAAGGACATGATAACATCCAGAGGTAGTTGAAGAAGCTAGGACCGAAGTGATAACGCTCACTACAGAGTTTGCGAGAAGGACAAAGACACAAAGCCATTACAGTAATGAAATAACGACACAAATATATCGTTGCAAAATGTGGTACAGTGGTTTTGTTTGATCATTGTAATTGGCAGGCACTTAGCACATACAGAAAGAGCGCAGGTAGCATTTGTTCAGAGTTCGGTGTTATGACAGACGAATAACAAGGCTATTACCTGTTGAGACTAATAGGAACCATCTCCTTGTAATTCGTGACATTGGTCGACCGTATGAGGTAAATATTTATCTAGATCGCTGTTCAGGGGGTCAGCAGGAGTCAGATTCGGTAGTGGGGATTCGGCTGTCGGCTGTGGAAGTCGACAGGAAGGAATGTGTAGGAAAGCTGTCGTGTATCAAAGTCAGATAGATCGGAAACATCGAAAAAATGTCTCGAATTCTAAGTGTGAGGATTACTTAAGAATAGTTTTTTTAAGATAGTGAATCCAGGTGTAAAGGATACGACTAAACTAAAGCAGAAAAGTATACACGAGAGAAGTCAACTCAATTTCTTCTTAGAGCAAAACCTGTGGGTTGCCAGTTCGTGCACTATATTCTTCTTCTTCTTCTGCGTTCGTTCTCAAACTCCTTCAGATTAGCAGGATGTAGTCCGGAGAACGGAATGCGCTGTGTCATGGTTTACAGAATTGCTGCGATATCGGCCTGACACATCCGACTTCAGCATGGCTTTGGGTCACTGACCCTATATGGGATAGGACAGCCAACTCCATCCCATAACCTCCTTAGTCACCTTTTACGACATGCGTAGTAGGTAAACAGTGTTGCTATTCTTTGCTCCCTTTTCGGGCCCCGGCAACACACGGGCTATATTCTTCTAAATATCAACTGTTACAGACATAGAACTGAGGTAGGACAGTCATTGATCTGAATTATGGTATGGCAGATGTTAGAGTGATGACACAGAGCTGAGGTAAGACAGTCATGGAAACATTACAAAATGACGAACACAAGGTTGAATACGACAATGAATACGTTCAACGAATGATATAGATTGAAACGACCAAGTAGGATGGAGAAATCGCGTCTTCTTTGGAAAGATCCGGAGAACTCAGGACAACAATTGACTGGGACATTGAGCGTATGCACTTTTGATTTCTGATGGACTGGCAATTCGAGCACATATGGGAATGTCCCTAATGCCGTGAATCTGGGTCCTAATAAAAAAACTCAGAGAAAGATAATGTATCACATGGAGATTTCTTGAATACTGTTGTTGATGATTCATGTTCTCGTGAGCAACTGGAACCAGAAAGTGAGCAAAGATTATGAACACTGCGACCTGCTACACATGTTGCAAGAAGTAACTAAGTAAGATTGAGCGTCAGTTTAGGTCAATCGACCTTGTAGAAGGACATCGATTCACCGGATGTGGCGTTTTAAAATGCGTATATATCACAGCCAATCTGTAAACATATTTCGTTCCCTAGACTACATCAAGCCAATCAGCAGGAGTGTAAGAATGAACGAATGAGAAAAATATTGATAAAGTAAACTCAGAACATTAGACGGAGAGACCAATTTCCAGTTTTAAAACTTCAGCAATCTTTAGCACAGCGTTGTTTATAATACGCCCCTCGAAGCGATGAAGCAAACTGTTGCATATCCTGACCCTAACTCACGAAGCACGAAACCGTAAGGATAGACATAATTATCTATAACAGAAAACTTATTCATGGCCTGTCGATACAAGATTGACCACAGTTTCGAATACATGCATAAAGATATCGATTTCTACGCTTGAAGTATACAACGTCAATTTTTGGCCTACCGGTCCCAAAGGAGTGTCTTAATCAGCGAACGTTTTCTATGCGTATTTTCTTATCTCCATCTCGAGTTTTCCGTCGATTGTCGCTTATGTTACCGGGATCCTAAATGGAAGCAAAGAATATTAATTCTGGCATACGTCATGCATGTTCTAAGAAACTATTAAGGATGTTGTACATAGGCTCTGCTACCCTATAATCTCCGCAGTCACGAAGACTGTTGAATACCCCTCATTTGCGATATCGCAAGATGCTAATCTTCCTTTTGCTCACACGAGAAAATCTTCATTTTCATTTCTGTTATGAGTATCCTATGCTCACATGTCTGTACAGGACGGTGGTCTGTTTCCTTGAATTTCAATCGTCAGCAGAAGGTCCTCACGGCTGCCCCACGGCGTTACCTTCAGATATATCTCATGGGGGCCATATTTTAGTTCTCAGGTCATCGTAGAGTGGACATGTCTGCAGAATGTGTTCTGAAGTCTGGGAACTCTTTTGACGGGCGTTGGTCAGTTTGAACAGCCTTTATTTTGTGGAGATATGTCATTGTAATCTACAGTGTCCTGTGCGGTGCTTAAAAATTATAATTAGCTGTGATCGGGTTAGCTTTAGAAAGAGATATTGTAGAAAGTTGCTGCTTGTTCTCTGGCTCAATGTATGTTTGTATTTTCTTTTGATGAGAGTTTTTTCTTCAGACAGTGATATTCTGTGATGGAATTGTTCCTCTTTTACACCTGAATTTGTCAGCGGTCTCATTTTCTGCAAGTCCGCAGTGCGCAGGATTCCAATGCAGCGCAACTTTATTGTTAGCAGATAGTTGATTAAAATGTTTTATAGTTGTTTTTGTTGCGTGATCTTTTAGTTCATTTTGGATAGTCTTGAATAATGACATGCAGTATCACAAGAAGCGCATGCGGTTGCGTCTGTGGGTCTCACCAATGGCTCACTAGACAAACCAACCATGCAACAGAAAACCTTAGTAGATGACATGCCTTTATATTGAGGTTATCTTATTATAGAAGATTCATGGCACACCATATATACAATCACGTAGTCGTAACCTTCGATAACAGTTACCATGTTGTTCCAACAGGCTGACGTTGTGCTTGAACTAGTAACGGACACGGCGTGGGTGGGCGGAACAACAAAGAAACCTGTCGCACGTGCCAGAGTTGTGCCCTGATGTCGACTTCTGTTTAGGCGGCATTGGACTCGAAACACCATCGAGTCAAATGGCTGCTGGAAAAGAGAGCGAAGTATTTATGGGAATGCCCCACGTGCTGTGAGGCCAGCTTTCTAATCAAGAAGAAGAATCAAGAAGCACAAGAAGATTATGTTAGCTCCTTTGAGTCTCTGTTCCTCTAGTCCCTTTTAGTGCTTGTAGCTCTGCCCTGTAGTTTGTTGATAATTTGCCAGTAGTGTTTGAGATATTCTATTATTTGAGTACTTCGTATAAGTATACCACTGAGCTATAAGTTAATGTTCTTTTCTCCACAATAAACAATTCGTCCCTGTCCCACAAGCAATTCTTCCCTGTCCTACGAGTAATTCTTCCCTATCCAACAAGCAGTTCTTCCCTGTCACACAAGTAATTCTTCCTTGTCCCACAAGCAATTCGTCCCTGTTCTACAAGTAAATTTCCCTGTCCCACAAGATGCAGATCGACCCTGCCCGGCTTGTTTCCAATTTTTCCCATATTGTTTACAAATCGATCATGTCCCACTGGTTACAGCTCTTCAGTTACCCCGTCAGTATTCATCCATTCACGTGTCATAACCCCCCACCCCCTCCCCCAACTCCAGCATGTATCCACCACATAAACAGCTACAGCGAATCCTGTGTACAATAAATCTTGTATACAACGGTTCTAATGAATGCGAGCCAAAAATCAGACATGTTGACAGGGAAATTGAAAATATTCCCCAGGGTTTTATCTGCCATGAATGAACATACTTCGTATTAAAAAGAAAAAAGAGAAGTTTGAAGCTGGGATAATCTCCGAAGTTACTCATAAATATATTGATAGCTAACTGTTACATGGACATTCGTTAATATATTGATTTTTGAAGTTATAGTGATGTATCGAAGAGTTGTCGTTCTAGGGACATTTGACAATATATTGATGGGTTGTAGTTTTAGGGACAATCGTTAATGTATTGATTGGTTGCAGTTTTAAGAACAATCGTTAATGTATTGATTGGTTGTAGTTTTAAGGACATTCTTTAATTTATTGATGGGTTGTAGTTTTAAGGACAATCATTAATTTATTGGTGTGTTGCAGTTTTAGGGACATTCTTTAATGTATTGATAGTTTGAAGTTCTAGAGGTACTCTTAAACGTTTCGATAGATTGATTTATTCCTTTTCCACAACGCAAATGGGAAGAATGTGTTATTTTATTTACCAAAGTCATTAACACCATAAGTACTTGTCGTGTCATGTAACGCAGGCTATCATTGATCCCAACATTATTTCCACAGTATATTGTACCATCCAACTCCACTGTTAGCCATGCGATGTAGTCAAACTCTACAGTAAATAGTGTACCATCCAACTCCACTGTTAGCCATGCGATGTAGTCAAACTCTACAGTAAATAGTGTACCATCCAACTCCACTGTTAGTAATGTGATGTAGTCAAACTATACAGTAAATAGTGTACCATCCAACTCCACTGTTAGCAATGCGATGTAGTCAAACTCTACAGTAAATAGTGTACCATCCAACTCCACTGTTAGCCATGAGATTTAGTCAAACTCTACAGTAAATAGTGTACGATCCAACTCCACTGTTAGCCATGCGATATAGTCAAACTCTCCAGTAAATATTGTACCATCCAACTCCACTGTTAGCCATGCGATATAGTCAAACTCTCCAGTAAATATTGTACCATCCAATTCCACTGTTAGCCATGAGATTTAGTCAAACTCTACAGTAAATATTGTACCATCCAACTCCACTGTTAGCCATGCGATATAGTCAAACTCTCCAGTAAATATTGTACCACCCAATTCCACTGTTAGCCATGCGATATAGTCAAACTCTCCAGTAAATATTGTACCATCCAATTCCACTGTTAGCCATGCGATATAGTCAAACTCTCCAGTAAATATTGTACCATCCAATTCCACTGTTAGCCATGCGATATAGTCAAACTCTCCAGTAAATATTGTACCATCCAATTCCACTGTTAGCCATGCGGTGTGGTCAAACTCTCCAGTAAATATTGTACCATCCAATTCCACTGTTAGCCATGCGGTGTGGTCAAACTCTCCAGTAAATATTGTACCATCCAACTCCACTGTTAGCCATGCGATGTAGTCAAACTCTACAGTAAATATTGTACCATCCAACTCCACTGTTAGCCATGCGATGTAGTCAAACTCTCCAGTAAATATTGTACCATCCAATTCCACTGTTAGCCATGCGGTGTGGTCAAACTCTCCAGTAAATATTGTACCATCCAACTCCACTGTTAGCCATGCGATGTAGTCAAACTCTACAGTAAATATTGTACCATCCAACTCCACTGTTAGCCATGCGATGTAGTCAAACTCTCCAGTAAATGTTCTCTTTGATACTGTATGTCTCTTAATTTTGCTAGTTTTTGCATGGCATTCTAAGACTACTCTTCTTCTCATGATGTGGTCAATAAATCTGAACTCTTGTTACCTGGCATTTCAAATATTGATGATTTGGTCAATGAATTTGAACTGTTGTTACATCAGATTCCAAAACTACTCTATTCACTCTTCAATCCTGCTGTCTGTTACTCTTCTATTCGTATCGACGGCTACTCTATTTGTGCTGACGGTCACGCCTCTACTCATGCTGACGGCGACGCCTCTATTCGTGCTGACGGCCACCCCTCTACTCATGCTGATGGCCACGCCTCTACTAATGCTGACAGCCACGCCTCTAATCGTGCTGACAGCCACGACTCTATTCGTTTGATGACCATGCCTCTACTCATACAGACGGCCACGCCTCTACTCATGCTGACAGCCACGCCTCTACTCATGCTGACGGTCACGCCTCTACTCATGCTGACGGCGACGCCTCTATTCGTGCTGACGGCCACGCCTCTACTCATTCTGACAGCCACGCCTCTACTCATACTGACAGCTACGCCTCTACTCATGCTGACGGCCACGCCTCTACCCATGCTGACTGCCACGCCTCTATTCATGCTGACTGTCACGTCTCTACTCATGCTGACGGCTACGCCTCTACTCATGCTGACGGCCACGCCTCTACTCATACAGACAGCCACGCCTCTACTCGTGCTGACGGCCACTCTTCTAATAGTGCAGTCGACCACTTCTATATTTGTGCAGGTGGCCGCACCTCTAATTTTACTTGCGGCAAATAATATAATCGCACTAGAGGCCACCCCTCTGTTCTTGCTGGCGACCACCCCTCTGATAGTTATGGCAGCCACTTCTCTAATTGTGTTGGGCGCTACCCTTCTGATGGTGGTGGCGACTACTCGTCTATAGGTCTGGCGGTCACCCCTCTAATCGTGCAAGCTGTCACGCCTCTAACCTTGCTAACGGCCACGCCTCTAGCCTTGCTAACGGCCACGCCTCTAACCTTACTAACGGCCACGTCTCTAACCATGCTGACGGCCACACCCCTAACCTTGCTAACGGTCACGCCTCTAACCTTGCTAACGGCCACACCTCTAACCTTGCTAACGGTCACACTTCTAATCGGGCTGGCAGACAAGTCTCTAATCGTGCTTCGGTCACCCTTCTAATTGTATTTTTGCAAGAAATTGTTCGTTTATTCTTAGCGTCCATTCTCAAACTACCGCTAGATGCCTCATGTAACAGGGCAATGGTCATACTAGATGTCCATCCCAATATACTACAGATCGGAGTTATGTTGTATCACCGTTGTATGTGCATCAATAGCCTACACATCATACTTCAACGGTAGAACTTTCCTCTATTTAATAAAAACTTACTTTATCAATCCTTACAGCACAAAAATCGTGTATTCATGCCGTGACCATCAACAAATGAGACCTGTTGGCTAAAAGAAAACATATTTTAAAAATGACTAACTTAATTTTCCCGTGATTTACATTGGCTTTCGGCACAAAGTATAATCATCGGGACCAATTAACAATGATGGGAAAAGTCAAATTATTCATTAATAAAGAGGTTGTTTTCCTATTAGTTAATAGGTCTTATATGGTTCAAGGTGTCTACAGACAAACCAAATACTCTAACTAATATTCCAGATGATCTAACAAATCGCGGATGGAAACAACACAAAATACATCAGTCTTCTACATCGTCGTGTGTGCTGGATCTCAAATTTATACTGGGAAAGGCTAACATCAGAAGTTTGAGAACCAGTACAGAAGAAATAGATACAT
This sequence comes from Meghimatium bilineatum, assembly GCA_034231615.1. Classification (NCBI taxonomy): domain Eukaryota; kingdom Metazoa; phylum Mollusca; class Gastropoda; order Stylommatophora; family Philomycidae; genus Meghimatium; species Meghimatium bilineatum. The sequence goes on along the minus strand of CM067319.1, from coordinate 72,276,818 downwards.
TAATTTTAATTTTCTTCTTACAATATATAAATCCGCGAAAGTAGTTCCGTTTCTAGCCGCTGATGCGCGATTTGACATATATAATACGTGCTGGTTAATTGATAATCCATCTTTTCTTAGCGGTGAATACGCGTATAGACTGGTTAATACACGTAAAGACTTGTGAATACACGTATAGACTTGTGAATACACGTATAGACTCGTGAATACTGTGTTGGCATGTCATTTTTATGTACGCGGCATTCTTAGGGATGATGTGGGTAGTATCCCCCCCCCATCTCATGTGGTAGATCCGGTATATATTTCTTTAAACTGATAAAATATAATTTCATATACTCGATAAACTGGAAATAAACGAAGAAGGCTACATGAAATTCATTGACAAGCGCCTGCTTGATGTGGACACATATGAGTAGTTCTCAAGCTCTTACATATGTGGTCCCCGTATTAGAGCTAAATAAAATATTGTGAGAATTTTTGGTGTCGTATTATGAGTTCCAGTAGATGCTGTCTATATAGTTCACTGTATGTGCCTCCTTAGATGAGGGCAGTATCCGTACCCCCTACCATTATTATTTTCAAAATATCGTTGTCTCTAGGGAGAATACTGTCACTTTGAGAACTATTGCATTAGATGACATATGTAGTATTGGGGCAACAGATGGCGTATGTAACATTAGAGCAATAGTTTGCATATGTAACATTAGAGCAATAGTTTGCATATGTAACATTAGAGCAATAGTTTGCATATGTAACATTAGAGCAATAGTTTGCATATGTAACATTAGAGCAATAGTTTGCATATGTAACGTTGTGGAAATAGACTGCACATCTATGGATAGGACAATATATCTCATATTTAGGATAGGGGGAAAATAAGACATATTTGGTGTTGGTGCAATAGATGACACGTGTAACATTGAGGCAATAAAGTACATATTTAGTGTTGGGACAATAGAGGGCACATCTAGTTCTGGCACAATAGATGACATATCTAGTGCTGTGACAATAGATGACACATCTAGTGCTGTGACAATAGATGACACATCTTGGATTGGAAGAATTCGTACTTAATTAATTAAGTGCCCGGGAATTTTAGCTGACAAATGAATGCCCAGAATATAGAATGTGTTTAACTAGAGAGTCACGGAAACCGTCAGAAAGTACAAATCTCAAAATGTGCTGTGGTGACTGAGCAGCATGGGTTTGCCTGAAGTCCTGTGATAAATATGCATAATGAACAATGAGCTGCCTCGCAACTGAACTGAAAAATCGATCATTGACCACCCGACTAGGAAGCCAGTGAGCCATGGCCCAGATAAAGAGTTGCATATTTTTAAAATACCAGAACCAGATAGTAAGAAAGTAGCAGACGGCAAATGGTAAATAAAGTAGTCGAAAGAAAATAAGGCGACGAACCAGAAGAAACATGGAACAAGTTGCATGCGAGATTAACTATGAATGGATTGATTGTGCCAAGTCCGTGTACACAAGAGCGATACTTGCATTGATTAAGTGATTAATTAATCAATTTATTGATCGATTTATGTGTTTCTGTCTTAATGTGTTCCAAGTTTTCGTGTGGACTATGCAGGCTGGTATCGATTTCCCTGTTTGCTTTCCATTCTTCTTCTTTGTTTCGCTAATTAAGGGCATCTGATCATCCGGACAGCATAGTCATCCTTGTAGACATATATATGCATCTTAGGGGAAATATATTTATGTACCGGTACATCTGAAGAAGATAAATTATAATGTTGGAGTACAATTGGCAAATATGTGTAGATGATTAGGTCAGAGAGAGGAGTTACGGAGTAGAAGTTGAAGAGTACGACACACACAAATACGTGGAGAGAAAGCACGTTGAAGCATATGCTCCGCTAGAAACAGGAGAGTCTAGTAATAGTAGTAGTACTTGTAGTTGTAATAGTAGTAGTACTTGTAGTTGTAATAGTAGTAGTACTTGTAGACAGTTGTAGTAGTAGTACTCGTAGTTGTAATAGTAGTAGTACTTGTAGACAGTTGTAGTAGTAGTACTCGTAGTTGTAATAGTAGTAGTACTTGTAGTTGTAATAGTAGTAGTACTTGTAGTTGTAATAGTAGTAGTACTTGTAGTTGTAATAGTAGTAGTACTTGTAGTTGTAATAGTAGTAGTACTTGTAGTTGTAATAGTAGTAGTAGTAATAGTAGTAGGCAACGGTGGTAGTAGTAGTAGTAGCTGTTGTTCTTGCTGTCATTGTAGTATGAAAGTATAGTAGTAGTAGTAGTAGGCAGTAGTAGTAGTAGTAGTACTCGTAGTCGTAGTAACTTGATTCTTGATTAGAAAACTGGCCTCACAGCACGTGGGACATTCCCATAAGTGCTCCGCTCTCTTTTCCAGCAGCCATTTGACTCGATGGTGTTTCGAGTCTAATGTTGCCGAAACAGACGTCGACATCAGGGCACAACTCTCGCCCTTCCGACAGGTTTCTTTGTTGTTCCGCCCACCCACACCGTGCCCGTTACTAGTTCAAGCACAACCTCGGCCTATAGGAACAACATGGTAACTGTTATCGGAGTTTACGACTACGGGATTGTATAGATGACGTGCCATGAAGCTTGTATAAGAAGATAACCTCAATTTAAAGGCATGTCATCTACTAAAGTTTTTTGTTTCATGGTTTGTTTGTCTAGTGAACCATTGGTGAGACCCACAGACACAACCGCATGCGCAGTCGTAGTAATAGTATTAGTAGTAGTAGTAGTAGTAGGAGTAGTAATAGTAGTAGTAGTTGGAAACGGTAGTAGTAGTAGGCAATAGTAGTAGTAGTAGTTGTTGTAGTAGGCAATTATAGTAGTAGTAGTAGTAGTAGTAGTAGTAGTAGTAGTAGTAGTAGCAGTAGGCAATAGTAGTAGTATTAGTAATAGTAGAAGTAGTAGTAGCAGTTGTTGTTGTTGTAGGCAATATTAGTAGTAGTAGGCAACAGTAGTAGTTGCAGAAATAGTTGTAGTAGTAGTAATAGTAGACAATTGTAGTAGTAGTCGTAAAATAGGTAATAGTAGTAGTGGTAGTTTTTCAGGATTTGAGTCAGGGTTCCTGAGTTCCAGCACGTAACAAAATCATGTTACGTTCGTTTCTTAACAGTCAGATTTCTGCTGGGATAATATTCATGCCAGGTGCTTTTTCACGTGACATTTGTCCGATGGCAGCGATGATGGATGATGATAGCTGAGTTATGAGATGTGCTGAGTTTTGTTTAAAGTGTGAAAGAGTTGTGTTATTCATCGACCTCTCATTCTGATTCAACATTGTTACAGTGGCAAGATACATCAAGACGATTGGAGATTAACCAGGATCCAGTGGATGATCAGAGTTATACGCTTCTCATGAAACCATGAGAAGGACACTCGCAGATCGATTCTGTGAACATCTGTACAACATAAAAAATCATTCGGGTTTGCCTGTTGACATCCAGTTTAATGGCACGGGCCATCGGGGCGTCCAGGACATTCAGGTTACGGCCATTAAGTCGTGCTTCTCTGACGACCAGACCCGCCTTGCGCTTGAGAACAGCTATATTTAGTAATATAGCACTCTTAAACCCGACGACATCTATGCGCGCCTGTCTCATGTAATATTCTAGTTGTTTGATAGTTTCTGTTTGTTTCGTGTCACATGTATGTAGCCATTTTTGTATATTCCATGTCCGGTGTCGTTTCACTTCTTCCGGTCAACCTATATTACACATGCCAATGTAAACGTCCATATCCTTACTGTCCGTTTTCTGTTGTATGTTTTAATTTTGTTCCAATTTTTGGCTTGATAAAGGCCTTTTGATCGAAACGTCGATTTGATTGTGTTATTATGTGAGTTTTGAGTGATTAGCGAACTTCATTACCCTATTCCTGGATTTTCCTGCTGGACTTCAGTTTTGCGCAACAAGTACACATTATGAATAGCGAAATTTTAGTACCATATTTGAAAGACTGCGAAAAAACGTATGGGACAGAAGGGGAAGAAAAACTACCACTCATAGTTTACCAGGCAGCAGTGATATCATTACTCCTTTATGCATGTGATACATGGATAGTATATTCGAGACAGGCTAGAAAATTTCACAGAAGCTGCCTTCGTAAGATGCGTAACATCCATTCTGAGATAAAATACTGGTGAATTACTGATGAAATCTAAGTCTGTAAGCATACACACAACTTTGATGAACGTAAAAACACGCTAGGTAGGACACATGGTCACACTGAAAGGTCATCGTTTACCAAAAATCGCTGTTCTATAGAGAACTCCAAACTGTCTCTCGCAAGGCTGGAGAACAGAAGATCAGTTTCAAAGACAGTGTTAAGACATCACTGACTCCAGCATGATGTGTAAAGTCGAAGGGAGGCGAGCAAGAGGTAGACAAAGATACAAGTGGGAGAGTAACATCACAAGATGGACAGGTTATAGTCTAGCAGAGTGTACCACCAAAATAAGACACAGGGGATGTTGGCAGTCTGTTGCAGCCAACTTTCGTTGCAGAGACGGAACTTGATGATGATGATGACTCCAACATAGACATAATTTCATGGGAGAGTCTTGCACAAGACAAATCCAATTTGCGTGTAGCAGAATCAAGAATAGTGCAGCAGCTGCAGAGAAACTCATACATCATGCTGCGCAACAAAAACTTGATAGTAATAATGTAATAGCTGCTCAGACTCCCAGTACCACACATGCTCAGAGTGCGGTGGACAATTCCATGCACTCATTGGACTCATTAATCACGGTCGGGCACACCACATACATCTACATCTTCATCTTCATCCAAGTTAAGCTGAATGGTAATCGTCCAATACAATTGACAAACAACACAGTCGTGTAGTAGCTCTTGCTGTGTTGAAAGAAACCAACATCCCGCACGTTCAGATGAATGTTGATATTGGGTTACTGCTAAGTAGAACTGGAATGACATATTGCTAGTAGATAGAACGATTGGGTGACTGTACACAAAAATATAGTTCCGCCTCGTAACACAACACATCTGACAGGATTTCTTGCTACGGGATGTGGTAGAGTTGTCGCTGAACGGAACGGATATGATTTAACTTCTTCCAGCACGAGTAAAAAGACCGATGTTTAACTAATCCCTGTACACATAACGCGTACACGGAAGACGATGAAGATATTGCCAGTCTTAGACTGACTAATGTTTCTTTAAGCACATATTCAAGTTGATTTATGAAACTGTACACAGAAGATATTGAGTATTAGACTGACCACTATTTTCTGTAAAGAAATATTCGAGTTAATGTCAGTGAATGATTATTTTTGTTGACAAGAAATATTCGAGTTAATATCAGTGAATGATTATTTTTGTTGACAAGAAATATTCGAGTTAATATCAGTGAATGATTATTTTTGTTGACAAGAAATATTCGAGTTAATGTCAGTGAATGATTAATTTTGTTGAAATGAAATATTCGAGTTAATGTCAGTGAATGATTATTTTTGTTGAAAAGAAATATTCGAGCTAATGTCAGTGGATGATTATTTTTGGTGAAAAGAAATATTCGAGTTAATGTCAGTGGATTATTATTTTTGCTGAAAAGAAATATTCGAGCTAATGTCAGTGGATGATTATTTTTGGTGAAAAGAAATATTCGAGTTAATGTCAGTGGATGATTATGTTTGTCGAAAAGAAATATTCCATTTCGTTCACATTGGTGCCTTTTTGTTCAAATTGGTTCATTTTTGTTCACATTGGTGCCTCTTTTCGTGAAAAATTGTAGTAGAAGTAGTAGTAATGACCGTTGTAGGCAATAGTAGAAGTCTACACAGGAGATGTTGGCAATCTTAGACTGATCACTGCTTTCAATAAACAAATATTCAAGTTGATCACGTCTGAAAGTGTACACAATTTATTGACATTCTTAGACTGACCACTACTTTCTTTGATCACGTATTGAAGTTAGTGTCTGAAAGTGCACACAGAAGGATATATTGACAGTCTTAGACTGACCACTACTTTATTTAAAGAAATACTCAAGTTAGTGTCTGAAAGTGTACACAGAAGGATATATTGACAGTCTTAGACTGACCACTACTTTATTTAAAGAAATACTCAAGTTAGTGTCTGAAAGTGTACACAGAAGGATATATTGACAGTCTTAGACTGACCACTACTTTATTTAAAGAAATACTCAAGTTAGTGTCTGAAAGTGTACACAGAAGGATATACTGACAGTCTTAGACTGACCACTACTTTATTTAAAGAAATACTCAAGTTAGTGTCTGAAAGTGTACACAGAAGGATATATTGACAGTCTTAGACTGACCACTACTTTATTTAAAGAAATACTCAAGTTGATGTCTGAAAGTGTACACAGAAGGATATATTGACAGTCTTAGACTGACCACTACTTTATTTAAATAAATACTCAAGTTGATGTCTGAAAGTGTACACATAAGATATTGACAGTCCTAGACGGATCAATGCATTCTTTAAATTCATATTCAAGTTGATATCTGAAAAGTGTCTACAGAAGGAGGTAGAGGATTATTCAATTCAACATTTTCTGTTTTCTTTCTGTTACAGATAGAAGCATTTCAATGTCTCATCAAACAAAAATAAACACATAAAATAAAGCACTGTATTTTTGTGTGTGGAGCACATGTCAAAGCAAACAAAAACGTGTTTTTGATCTCAGTCCAGCCCGTTTCATGTGATTTTCTGGGCAACTATTTTCCTAACCTTTCACTGCTATTGCGAGACGTAGTTTCTTACCCGGTTCTAATTATGATGCCGAATATTTGATTTTTAATTTATTATGTGAAGTCTGAAAGAACACGACAGCCCTCTCCAGCGCCGAAACTAGTCAGGAGTGACTGTCTGCAGTGGCTCAGAACAGAAGCTCTACGAGAAACATCCAGGGCGGATGTAAGAAATTAAGTTCATCATAATTATATACTTGCAGGCGGTGATCATGGATCTCCAGAACTCTCTGTTTTCAGAATCTCGTATTTTGATCGTTGTTGATTTTTGGTCATGCCACGATGTCAGACTATTTAATATTTTCCTACTATATCGTTTTCCATCTCACTTTCACTCTACCTTGACGCTGTAACTATATTTTCCAAAATTTTCTGTCCCATAGCATATTAAACAAAAATTAAGATTGTCTCTTTATAATGTGATTAGCCAACTCCCTTCTCTTGTCTCTTTATAATGTTATTAGCCAACTCCCTTCTCTTGTCTCTTTATAATGTGATTATCCAACTCCCTTCTCTTGTCTCTTTATAATGTGATTAGCCAACTCCCTTCTCTTGTCTCTTTATAATGTGATTATCCAACTCCCTTCTCTTGTCTCTTTATAATGTGATTATCCAACTCCCTTCTCTTGTCTCTTTATAATGTGATTAGCCAACTCCCTTCTCTTGTCTCTTTATAATGTGATTAGCCAACTCCCTTCTCTTGTCTCTTTATAATGTGATTAGCCAACTCCCTTCTCTTGTCTCTTTATAATGTGATTAGCCAACTCCCTTCTCTTGTCTCTTTATAATGTGATTAGCCAACTCCCTTCTCTTGTCTCTTTATAATGTGATTATCCAACTCCCTTCTCTTGTCTCTTTATAATGTGATTAGCCAACTCCCTTCTCTTGTCTCTTTATAATGTGATTAGCCAACTCCCTTCTCTTGTCTCTTTATAATGTGATTAGCCAACTCCCTTCTCTTGTCTCTTTATAATGTGATTAGCCAACTCCCTTCTCTTGTCTCTTTATAATGTGATTAGCCAACTCCCTTCTCTTGTCTCTTTATAATGTGATTAGCCAACTCCCTTCTCTTGTCTCTTTATAATGTTATTAGCCAACTCCCTTCTCTTGTCTCTTTATAATGTTATTAGCCAACTCCCTTCTCTTGTCTCTTTATAATGTTATTAGCCAACTCCCTTCTCTTGTCTCTTTATAATGTTATTAGCCAACTCCCTTCTCTTGTCTCTTTATAATGTTATTAGCCAACTCCCTTCTCTTGTCTCTTTATAATGTTATTAGCCAACTCCCTTCTCTTGTCTCTTTATAATGTTATTAGCCAACTCCCTTCTCTTGTCTCTTTATAATGTTATTAGCCAACTCCCTTATCTTGTCTCTTTATAATGTTATTAGCCTACTCCATTCTCACATTTAGCTCTTTTGGTATCTCCTTGTTAGTTTTTCAACCTGTCAAAGTTACTCTCAGAATTCTTCTATAGAACCATATCTCCGTTGCCTCTAATATTCCATTACCCTGTTTATTGATTGTCCGAGGTTCGTATCCATATGTTAGAATCCCTGTTATGTAGCTCTGAAGAACTCTCTTGCACGCCTCTAACAGCATGAACATATTACACAGTCAATTCTTTCATTTTAGACATGCAGCCTTTGCCTACCCTTCTTCTCTATTGTTTCTTATCTCTATTGAACTTCTTCCATCTGTTGTCATCACTGTTCCAAAATATTTTAATTTCTGACCTGTTTGAATATTGGGTCATTCAAATTTTCTCGCTGGCGGATTTAGTTTCTTTAGTGTCGTTCACTAGACAGTGTTGGTGGTGCATGAAAACTGTGTGTACCACAACGTAACGGAAAGATCTAAACCTACTATGTTGAACAGGAATAAGTCCATCTACACATAAAGGAAAGATCTAAACTTACTATGTTTAACAGGAATAAATCCATCTACACATTAAGGAAAGATCTAAACCTACTATGTTGAAAAAGAATAAGTCCTCCAACAACATAAGGGAACATCTAAACCTTCTATGTTGAACAGGAATAAGTCTTCCAACAACATAACGGAAAGATCTAAACCTACTATGCTGAACAGGAATAAGTCCTACAACAACATAACGGAAAGATCTAAACCTACTATGTTGAACAGGGAAAAGTCCTCCAACAACATAGAGATACAAAGGATGCGCATGACATGGAAAGAACATAAAACAATGTCGAAAGTCGTGTTATGGGGAAATGTGTATATCTCAGTCAAGCTGTAAACCAATTTATACAACTCTAGTCTCTAGACTACATTCTGGTAACTAGCCGGAGTTAGACATTTCAACGGTTAACCAAAATGTTATTGTACTTGTAACTAGTTGCTGTCGTATGTTTTAGTAGTAATTGTGACGACTTTGTGAACCACCCTGTATGCTTAACATTATTCTATAGAAGCAGAACAACGAATAGTTGTCATCAGTACTACAGAACAATAATATGTACTTACTGCGAAAAACTGAAATCCAACATATAAATCCAGGAACAGGGTAATGTTTTGCTAATCGAGTGATTAACAAAACATCATTACCCTGTTCCTAGATTACACACATAATAACATACATAAATCGACGTTTCGACCAAGGGTCCTTTATCAAGGCAAACATTAAAATTTAATGTAAACATACAGCATACAACTGTACAGAGCAAACACGGATACATGTTCTCTGTATGTTAAACATTATTCTATAGAAGCAGGATGCTGAATAGATGTCGCTAGTGCTACAGAACCAACACGGATACATATCCTCAATTTCCCCCGCAAAGCAGAACATTTATTTGTTATTTCCCTATAATACTGAATAAATCAACGAGTTTCCAATGGTCATCTGAAACAGCTCTTACGGACAAGCTCTGCGGATCTGTCTTGTGGCTGATGAACACAACACATTTCATCGATGAAATCAGCCTCTGACTTCGACCGGAGAAAGGAAACGAAGAAGTTTAAGGTTTAAGATTTGTTTTAGTGTTATGGCTAATATAAACCAAACGCTAACCCTAAGCTAACCCTTAACTTTAAACCAAACCTAACCATAACCCTAATCCAAACCCACCAGATCACATCATTACACTACTTCTGCTCCCAACAGATGACATCATTAAACTACTTCTGCTTCCACCAGATGACATCATTAAACTACTTCTGCTCCCAACAGATGACATTATTACACTATTTCTGCTCCCACCAGATGACATCATTACACTATTTCTGCTCCCAACAGATGACATCATTACACTACTTCTGCTCCCAACAGATGACATCATTACACTACTTCTGCTCCCAACAGATGACATCATTACACTACTTCTGCTTCCACCAGATGACATCATTACACTACTTCTGCTCCCAACAGATGACATCATTACACTACTTCTGCTCCCAACAGATGACATCATTACACTATTTCTTCTCCCAACAGATGACATCATTACACTACTTCTGCTCCCAACAGATGACATCATTACACTACTTCTGCTCCCAACAGATGACATCATTACACCACTGCTGCTCTACTAAGTGACATTACTTGACTACTTCTGCTCCTATCAGATGATGGCATTCTAATGAAAAAATAGTAAGTCCAAATGTGTTATCTTAAAGAAAAATCGTCTACTTTGTTGGAGCATTGAGGACAAGCCTAAACGTATACAACTTGATACAAACAAGCATCATTATTCAATAACTGTTTTAGAACTCATCATATTCTACTAGTGTCAGACATGGACATTAACCTAATAGAATTAAAAAAATTATCTCTTGACCCCATTAAGGTGCACCAAATAAAACGTGATTAATTATCTCTTGACCACATTAAGGTGCACCAAATAAAACGTGATTAATTATCTCTTGACCACATTAAGGTGCACCAAATAAAACGTGATTAATTATCTCTTGACCACATTAAGGTGCACCAAATAAAACGTGATTAATTATCTCTTGACCACATTAAGGTGCACCAAATAAAACGTGATTAATTATCTCTTGACCACATTAAGGTGCACCATATAAAACGTGATTAATTATCTCTTGACCACATTAAGGTGCACCAAATAAAACGTGATTAATTATCTCTTGACCACATTAAGGTGCACCAAATAAAACGTGATTAATTATCTCTTGACCACATTAAGGTGCACCAAATAAAACTTGATTAATTATCTCTTGAGCACATTAAGCTGCACCAAATAAAACGTGATTAATTATCTCTTGACCACATTAAGGTGCACCAAATAAAACGTGATTAATTATCTCTTGACCACATTAAGGTGCACCAAATAAAACTTGATTAATTATCTCTTGAGCACATTAAGCTGCACCAAATAAAACGTGATTAATTATCTCTTGACCACATTAAGGTGCGCAATACAAAGTGTGATCAATTATCTCTGGCAATAGTAATAGCCCAAGAGATTGTCAGTCAAAAGATAAATCGATGGAATATCCGAGGAAGTAAATATATCAGGCAGATAGTAGGGCGCAGACCAGAAATGCAGGGTCGTAGGTACGTCTTCAGAAGGAGGGATTTAATTCGATACGCCATTTCCTCGTTTTCGAGGCCAAGAGTATCACAATTTCCATTTTCGAGAAATTATTCATGCATTTTGTGAGTAAATCACAACATAACTTTTATGTAGAATTTTATGGAGATTTTTATGGAGATTTTTATGAAGATAGATTCTCCGTTTTTTTAATTTATTGTCTCGCTTCCTAGTACTAAGTGTCAGATTATGATTTCCTAAAGGTGAGACGGTTGGGGGGGGGGGGAACCTCGAACCTAAATCTTCAAATCTTTAATCTTTGAACTTGCCAAAATTTCATAGATATCTGAATATATATCTAAAGCTATAGTATGTACAACAAAAAAACTATTAAAGCACAAGAAGATGCTGTCAATTGTATGGTGGTGAAACATGGACAATGAATAAGTGTTTAGGCCACAGAAAATAAAGTCATCTGAGACTTAAACATCAAACTTTGGAAACATTTAGGTCACAGAAAATACCAGGGCGTAAAATATTAGTCTTATAAAATATTGTTTTAACAAGAGTACAATTAGAGACCAGTGTCACAACAATGTCACGAGGCACTGGTGTAGTGAAAGTTATAAACAATACTGTTTTGATAGGCGTACCATCAGAGACCAGTGTCACAACGGTGTTATGAGGCACTGGTGTAGTGAAAGTTATAAACAATACTGTTTTGATATGCGTACCATCAGAGACCAGTGTCACAACAATGTCATGAGGCACTGGTGTAGTAAAAGCTCTATAAAATATTGATTCAAATTTTTACGGAGACAAGTATCATAAATGTGCAACGACACAATTGTATGGCGAATACTTCATAAAATATTGGTTTAACAATCCTACAATCAGAGACCAGTGTCACAGCATCCACACCAGATACCGATAGTTGCCTACCTCGCGTGAGGACTGAATGTAAACAGATCACGTCGTATTGATTAGGACTCGCCAACACAGTCACATTCATTTACAAAGGTTGCCACCCTTAAAGTGATACTATTACTTTCAATACGTTCAATGCACTCACTCTCTGACTGACTGACTGTTTTATATATGTATCTCTATCCATCCATGTATGTATCCATCCACCCATCCACGTATCCATCCATCCATTCATCTATCTATGCGTCTGTCTGTCTATCTATCCATCCATCAATCCATCCATCCATCCATCCATCCATCCATCCATCCATCCATCCATCCATCCATCTATCTATCTATCTATCTATCTATCTATCTATCTATCTATCTATCTATCTATCTATCCATCCATCCATCCATCCAACCAAGTTTCCATATATCTATTCATTTATCTATCTATCTGTCTGTCTGTCTGTCTGTCTGTCTGTCTGTCTGTCTGTCTGTCTGTCTGTCTGTCTGTCTGTCTCTCTCTCTGTGTCTGTCCGTCTATTCAACTAATGGATCCATTCATCAATCCATCCATTCATCCATCTATCCATCCATTCATCTATCCATCCATTCATCCATCTATTTATCCATTCATCTATACATCTATCCATCCATTCATCCATCCATTCATCCATCTATTCATCCATTCCTCCATCTCTTTATCCATTCATCTATACATCTATCCATCCTTCCATACATCTATCCATCCATTCATCCATCTATCCATCCATCCTTCTATACATCTATCCATCCATCATTAATCCATTCATCTATCCATCCATTCATCCATCATTTATACATCTATCCATCCATATATCCATATATCTATCCATCCATCCTTGTAATAATCTATATATCCACCCACCCATATATTCATCCATATATCCATATATCCATCCACAATTGGTTTTCATCGCAGCGGAGATCATGGAAGATGGTGTACTCACCACTCCTGCAACCTACTTATCCGTCTACTATGATGTGCATGGCAGGCGACATGTTACTATTAATAAGAACACGAATACACACAAGTTTTAAGTTACACATAATTTGGAAAAAATATAAATACCTTTTAGAAAAGATGTTTATAAGTTAATATTTTGTTATGTATTGGTTTTCTTCTATTATACGTTTGGCAGTGATGAAACGGTGTAAACTTGTTTGGTGTGGACATGTAACGAGACACGACTGACTTTGTATATTTATCTTGCAAGATAACAGTCGAGTGTAGAGGGAAAGAAGCAGACAGACAGACAGACAGATAGATACATGAATAGATATATGGAAACTTGGTTGGATGGATGGATGGATGGATAGATAGATAGATAGATAGATAGATAGATAGATAGATAGATAGATAGATAGATAGATAGATAGATGGATGGATGGATGGATGGATGGATGGATGGATGGATGGATGGATGGATGGATGGATGGATGGATGGATGGATGGATGGATGGATGGATGGATGGATGGATGGATGGATGGATGGATGGATGGATGGATGGATGGATGGATGGATGAATGGATAGATAAATAGATAGACAGACAGACGCATAGATAGATGAATGGATGGATGGATACGTGGATGGGTGGATGGATACATACATGGATGGATAGAGATACATATATAAAAAAGTCAGTCAGTCAGAGAGTGAGTGCATTGAACGTATTGAAAGTGTAGAGGGAAAGAAGCAGAAAAGAAAATCATATATTAATAACATCAAAAAATGTTCTGCGCATTATTTTTCTACGCTCCTCCGAATGGCTGAGGATAGTGGGGTGTTTTTTCCTTCTTTAGGGTGGGGGTGTGGGGGATGGGCTTTTGCGGTGATATTTCCAGTGTGACAACATCCCTAAGAACCTGACGAGTTATGGGTCCTATTATTGTTATATTATTATTATTATTATTATTATTACATGTTCTTATAGACGAAGATCTTACATCGAAACGTCTAGCGGTTTCATCAATAATCATACTACTATAAAATTATTTTATCATCTGTTTTTAGTAGCTGAAGACATTTGTAACACATATTTATTTATTCACAATAACTATTTTAATATGTGTGTTATTACAGCCGATTAGTGCGTGCTATTTATTTTTACTCGATCTAAAGGATTTTTAGATGAATTAGCATGAGTCAATATCGATTTCAAAAAGAGCAGTGAACCAACATAGAACCGGAACCATCAGCCGTTATACCTTGAGAGATTTACTGAAGCGGAGATCTGAGCACCTATGGACTTGTCCGGTGTGCGTAGAAGATAATCAACATACCTAATACCTATTTTTACTATATTTTATATATTTGATATATTCTCTCTTTGCTCACTTCCTGACACCGGTAACACGCGAGTTATAAAGTGGATACAATTATTAAATGATGAATAGATAAAAGGATAAATAGATGTATGGATATAGCTATAGATGGATAGATTATGTGGATTGACAGACCCGAATATTGATTATTGTATACAGTGTGACCTCAGATAACACATTCGCATTTCTCACTGTTACGCACAAGCAGATGCACTCACTCATGCACGCACGCACGCACACACACGTCCTATTTTTCTTTTCCTTCAATCATTTTAATGAGATGCCTCGAGCCAGAAGCCTAATCCTGGATGTACCAACCCAGCGTTCGGAGATTATCTCCCTACTTTACTGAGAACATTGCGACATCAAATGTCGATGTCTTTCTTATTATAAAAATGTCGTTATATTTAATATCAATATCATTTCTAATGTAATTTTTCTATTATGTTACTTGTTGAGCATAAACAAAATAATATAATACCTATGCTTATGCAATTTTGGCGTTACTCTAAGCGCTGGCTCCCTTTTCGTTAATTGATGTGCCAGCGACAGAATGTTTTCTACTGGTTTCAGTGATGACTTGAGTTCGCTACAACTGTGCGGGAGGTAATTTCTGAGCTGCTTATCGAAGTATAAATCCGCCATTTCAGACTTACAGTCGGGCACAAATTTAGATGTTTCATTAATAGAAATATTGATAGCTACTACCATACTAACATACTACCATACTAACATACTAACATACTACCATACTAACATACTAACATACTAACATACTAACATACTACCATACTACCATACTAACATACTAACATACTAACATACTACCATACTAACATACTAACATACTAACATACTACCATACTAACATACTAACATACTAACATACTACCATACTATCATACTAACATACTAACATACTAACATACTACCATACTAACATACTACCATACTAACATACTAACATACTAACATACTACCATACTAACATACTAACATACTAACATACTAACATACTACCATACTACCATACTAACATACTAACATACTAACATAATACCATACTACCATACTAACATACTAACATACTAACATACTAACATACTAACATACTACCATACTAACATACTAACATACTAACATACTAACATACTACCATACTACCATACTAACATACTAACATACTAACATACTACCATACTAACATACTAACATACTAACATACTAACATACTACCATACTACCATACTAACATACTAACATACTAACATACTAACATACTACCATACTACCATACTAACATACTAACATACTAACATACTACCATAATAACATACTAACATACTAAGATACTAACATACTAACATACTACCATACTACCATACTAACATACTAACATACTAACATACTAACATACTACCATACTAACATACTAACATACTAACATACTAACATACTAACATACTAACATACTAACATACTAACATACTACCATACTAACATACTACCATACTAACATACTAACATACTAACATACTAACATACTACCATACTAACATACTAACATACTACCATACTAACATACTAACATACTAACATACTACCATACTAACATACTAACATACTACCATACTACCATACTACCATACTAATATACTAACATACTACCATACTAACATACTACCATACTAACATACTAACATACTAACATACTACCATACTAACATACTAACATACTAACATACTAACATACTAACATACTAACATACTAACATACTAACATACTAACATACTACCATACTAACATACTACCATACTAACATACTACCATACTAACATACTAACATACTAACATACTACCATAGTAACATACTAACATACTAACATACTACCATACTATCATACTAACATACTAACATACTAACATACTACCATACTAACATACAACCATACTAACATACTAACATACTAACATACTACCATACTAACATACTAACATACTAACATACTACCATACTACCATACTAACATACTAACATACTAACATACTACCATACTACCATACTAACATACTAACATACTAACATACTAACATACTAACATACTACCATACTAACATACTAACATACTAACATCTAACATACTACCATATTACCATACTAACATACTAACATACTAACATACTACCATACTAACATACTAACATACTAACATACTAACATACTACCATACTAACATACTAACATACTAACATACTAACATACTACCATACTACCATACTAACATACTAACATACTAACATACTACCATAATAACATACTAACATACTAAGATACTAACATACTAACATACTACCATACTACCATACTAACATACTAACATACTAACATACTAACATACTAACATACTACCATACTAACATACTAACATACTAACATACTAACATACTAACATACTAACATACTAACATACTAACATACTACCATACTACCATACTAACATACTAACATACTAACATACTAACATACTACCATACTAACATACTAACATACTACCATACTAACATACTAACATACTAACATACTAACATACTACCATACTAACATACTACCATACTACCATACTACCATACTAACATACTACCATACTAACATACTTACATACTAACATACTAACATACTACCATACTACCATACTAACATACAACATACTAACATACTAACATACTAACATACTAACATACTAACATACTAACATACTACCATACTAACATACTAACATACTACCATACTAACATACTAACATACTAACATACTAACATACTAACATACTAACATACTAACATACTACCATACTAACATACTAACATACTAACATACTAACATACTACCATACTACCATACTAACATACTAACATACTAACATACTAACATACTACCATACTAACATACTAACATACTACCATACTTTCATACTAACATACTACCATACTAACATACTACCATACTACCATACTAACATACTAACATACTAACATACTAACATACTAACATACTACCATACTAACATACTAACATACTAACATACTAACATACTACCATACTAACATACTAATATACTAACATACTACCATACTAACATACTAACATACTAACATACTAACATACTAACATACTAACATACTACCATACTAACATACTAACATACTACCATACTACCATACTAACATACTACCATACTAACATACTAACATACTACCATACTAACATACTAACATACTAACATACTAACATACTAACATACTACCATACTAACATACTAACATACTAACATACTAACATACTAACATACTAACATACTAACATACTAACATACTACCATACTACCATACTAACATACTAACATACTAACATACTACCATACTAACATACTAACATACTACCATACTAACATACTAACATACTAACATACTAACATACTACCATACTAACATACTACCATACTACCATACTAACATACTACCATACTAACATACTACCATACTAACATACTTACATACTAACATACTAACATACTACCATACTACCATACTAACATACAACATACTAACATACTAACATACTAACATACTAACATACTAACATACTAACATACTACCATACTAACATACTAACATACTACCATACTAACATACTAACATACTAACATACTAACATACTAACATACTAACATACTAACATACTAACATACTACCATACTAACATACTAACATACTAACATACTAACATACTACCATACTACCATACTAACATACTAACATACTAACATACTAACATACTACCATACTAACATACTAACATACTACCATACTACCATACTAACATACTACCATACTAACATACTACCATACTACCATACTAACATACTAACATACTAACATACTAACATACTAACATACTACCATACTAACATACTAACATACTAACATACTAACATACTACCATACTAACATACTAATATACTAACATACTACCATACTAACATACTAACATACTAACATACTAACATACTAACATACTAACATACTACCATACTAACATACTAACATACTACCATACTACCATACTAACATACTACCATACTAACATACTACCATACTACCATACTAACATACTAACATACTAACATACTAACATACTAACATACTACCATACTAACATACTACCATACTAACATACTAACATACTAACATACTAACATACTAACATACTAACATACTAACATACTATCATACTAACATACTAACATACTAACATACTACCATACTAACATACTAACATACTAACATACTACCATACTACCATACTAACATACTAACATACTAACATACTACCATACTACCATACTACCATACTAACATACTACCATACTAACATACTAACATACTAACATACTAACATACTAACATACTAACATACTAACATACTAACATACTAACATACTACCATACTAACATACTAACATACTACCATACTAACATACTACCATACTACCATACTAACATACTAACATACTAACATACTAACATACTAACATACTAACATACTAACATACTAACATACTAACATACTACCATACTAACATACTACCATACTAACATACTAACATACTAACATACTAACATACTAACATACTACCATACTACCATACTAACATACTAACATACTAACATACTAACATACTAACATACTAACATACTAACATACTAACATACTAACATACTACCATACTAACATACTACCATACTAACATACTAACATACTAACATACTAACATACTAACATACTACCATACTACCATACTAACATACTAACATACTAACATACTAACATACTAACATACTAACATACTAACATACTAACATACTACCATACTAACATACTACCATACTAACATACTAACATACTAACATACTAACATACTAACATACTAACATACTAACATACTAACATACTACCATACTAACATACTAACATACTAACATACTAACATACTAACATACTACCATACTAACATTCTAACATACTACCATACTAACATACTACCCTACTAACATACTAACATACTAACATACTAACATACTACCATACTACCATACTAACATACTACCATACTAACATACTACCATACTAACATACTAACATACTAACATACTAACATACTAACATACTAACATACTAACATACTAACATACTACCATACTAACATACTACCATACTAACATACTAACATACTACCATACTACCATACTAACATACTAACATACTAACATACTAACATACTACCATACTACCATACTAACATACTAACATACTAACATACTAACATACTAACATACTAACATACTAACATACTAACATACTACCATACTAACATACTACCATACTAACATACTAACATACTAACATACTAACATACTAACATACTAACATACTACCATACTACCATACTAACATACTAACATACTAACATACTAACATACTAACATACTAACATACTAACATACTAACATACTAACATACTAACATACTACCATACTAACATACTACCATACTAACATACTAACATACTAACATACTAACATACTAACATACTAACATACTAACATACTACCATACTAACATACTAACATACTAACATACTAACATACTAACATACTACCATACTAACATACTAACATACTACCATACTAACATACTACCATACTAACATACTAACATACTAACATACTAACATACTACCATACTACCATACTAACATACTACCATACTAACATACTACCATACTAACATACTAACATACTAACATACTAACATACTAACATACTAACATACTAACATACTACCATACTAACATACTACCATACTAACATACTAACATACTACCATACTACCATACTAACATACTAACATACTAACATACTACCATACTAACATACTACCATACTAACATACTAACATACTAACATACTAACATACTACCATACTACCATTCTAACATACTACCATACTAACATACTACCATACTAACATACTACCATACTAACATACTAACATACTAACATACTAACATACTAACATACTAACATACTAACATACTAACATACTAACATACTAACATACTAACATACTAACATACTAACATACTAACATACTAACATACTAACATACTAACATACTAACATACTAACATACTAACATACTAACATACTAACATACTAACATACTAACATATTAACATACTAACATACTAACATACTAACATACTAACATACTAACATACTAACGTACTAACATACTAACGTACTAACATACTGACATACTAACATACAGACAATTGTGGTAGTGATGATGATGATAATGATGATGATGATAATGATGATGATGATGATGATGATGATGATGATGATGATGATGATGATGATGATGATGATGATGATGATGATGATGATGATGGTAGAAGATGATCTTGTGCAAGTAGAAAATGATAGTTTTACTCAATGTAGCTGTATTTGGTATAGTTCAAGCATGCTTGCAGTTCTCCACTCCGCCTAAAACATTAAAGTAATTGTCTTACAATCTCAAGACATTCTGCAGATACATGGGATTATTCCCTCCCATCAGTTCACCCATGGATGTTCAGAAAGCACCATTGCAGCGGAGATGATCGGGTGAGGCATCTTTTCCAACACGCAATATCCTTAGTTGCATGTTACAACATGCATGACAGATTTCTGTGTTACAATTCTTTGTTCCATTTCAGACACCAGCATCACAAAAGCTAACATAGTGAATGCTCGTCATTAAAGTGGCTTGAATATTTGTGAACTTGCACCTGTAGTATATTGTAGATTAAGGCTCGAGACGTGACCTCACCACCAAAATAACATGAAAAACGGACATTTAGATGCAAACACAAACACGGACATTTAGATGCAAGCATAAACACGGATATTTAGATAATTTATACCACAATTAAATTTCCCAAATGTCTCCAATGTTCTTCTGTCTGCAGATCTTCTTCTCCGTTCAATTCTAAAACGTTTACAAGAAATCGATATATCGTTCAATTCTAAAGCGTTTACAAGAGATCAATATATTGGTCAATTCAAAAACGCCTACAAGAAATCAATCGACGTCAATTCCCGTCAGCTGTAAGAAATATTTACAAGAAATCAATATATCGTTCAATTCTCAAACGCCTACAAGAGATCAATAGATCGTTCAATTCTAAAACGCCTACAAGAGATCAATATATCATTCAATTCTAAAACGCTTACAAGAGATCGATATATCGTTCAATTCTAAAATGCCTACAAGAGATCGATATATAATCCAGAGAATTGAGTGCATGCCATCGTGATTCAGAGCAATGCACCGTTGCAGATTGCAACATTTTGCTCAACACGTGCAATTTCAAAATGACGTTTTTAGGTCACTTTTGTCATCTAAAATATTGAACAGCCGGCGCTACGCCAACCCTCCTTAGTCACCTCTTACAAAATACATGAAAGATTGCAGTTTTACTATTCACTGCTCCGCTTTTAGACGATAGAAACTCACGGAAAACAAGAAGTCACAGCAAAATGTGATAGCACTTTAAACAACACAGGACGACGTCGATAGAAGGATAAATAACTCGACAAGAACAAACACAGAGCTAATTGAAGACCCCGATATCCTCGGGTTGCCAGAAATATGATCGTAATCACCTGTCGATTTGACAAATCATGAGGACGATAGTTAGAATATCTGGGGAAAATGAGCCGAAATTGACAACAGAACAAATACCAGCAATTAATTATTAATGGACGCAACACGACAACGATTCATAATCGCTTCATGTAGGGAGATGTTAGTGTTTGGGAGAGTGTTATATGTAGGGAGATGTTAGTGTTTGGGAGAGTTTTACACGTACAGAGATGTTAGTGTTTGGGAGAGTTTTATACGTAGAGAGATGTTAGTGTTTGGGAGAGTTTTACACGTACAGAGATGTTAGTGTTTGGGAGAGTTTTATACGTAGAGAGATATTAGTGTTTGGGAGAGTGTTATATGTAGGGAGATGTTAGTGTTTGGGAGAGTGTTATATGTAGGGAGATGTTAGTGTTTGGGAGAGTGTTATATGTAGGGAGATGTTAGTGTTTGGGAGAGTGTTATATGTAGGGAGATGTTAGTGTTTGGGAGAGTGTTATATGTAGGGAGATGTTAGTGTTTGGGAGAGTGTTATATGTAGGGAGATGTTAGTGTTTGGGAGAGTTTTATATGTAGGGAGATGTTAGTGTTTGGGAGAGTTTTATACGTACAGAGATGTTAGTGTTTGGGAGAGTGTTATATGTAGGGAGATGTTAGTGTTTGGGAGAGTTTTATATGTAGGGAGATGTTAGTGTTGGGGAGAGTTTTATACGTAGAGAGATATTAGTGTTTGGGAGAGTTTTATACGTAGAGAGATATTAGTGTTTGGGAGAGTTTTATACATAGAGAGATGTTAGTTTTTGGGAGAGTTTTATATGTAGGGACATGTTAGTGTTTGGGAGAGTGTTATATGAGGAGAGGTATTAGTGCTCAAGAGAGTGTTATATGTAGAGAGATGTTAGTGTTTGGGAGAGTTTTATACGTAGAGAGATGTTAGTGTTTGGGAGAGTGTTATATGAGGAGAGATATTAGTGCTCAAGAGAGTGTTATATGTAGAGAGATGTTAGTGTTTGGGAGAGTGTTATATGAGGAGAGGTATTAGTGCTCAAGAGAGTGTTATATGTAGAGAGATGTTAGTGTTTGGGAGAGTTTTATACGTAGAGAGATGTTAGTGTTTGGGAGAGTGTTATATGAGGAGAGGTATTAGTGCTCAAGAGAGTGTTATATGTAGAGAGATGTTAGTGCTCGTGAGATTGTTACATGTGGAGAGGTTTTACTGATTGGAAGAGTGTTACATATGGAGAAATGTTAGTGCTTGGAAGAGTGTTACATGGAGAGGTTTTACTGATTGGAAGAGTGTTACATGGAGAGGTTTTACTGATTGGAAGAGTGTTACATGGAGAGGTTTTACTGATTGGAAGAGTGTTACATGTGGAGAGGTTTTACTGATTGGAAGAGTGTTACATGTGGAGAGGTTTTACTGATTGGAAGAGTGTTACATGTGGAGAGGTTTTACTGATTGGAAGAGTGTTACATGTGGAGAGGTTTTACTGATTGGAAGAGTGTTACATATGTGCAGGTAGGCTTCATGTGGAGAAATGTTAATGCTCTGGAGAGTATTACATTGGTGCTGGTATAATGCAGTGGCTCTCAACATTTGTCCATGATCCCATGTCGGGACAATTTTTCTTCGAAGTCTTCTTTCAGGGCAACTAGTCTTTGGTGGTTTCCTTGTGGAACCACTTTTCTTCCCATGTCTCCTTAATCTCTAAATATTTTTATAGAAAATATTAATTATACAAGGACTTTCTTTACATGACTTAAATTATATCGACGATTTGTGTGTATATATCTTGTTAATAATTCAGATAAATATATGCGTATATATCTTTACTTAGCTTTAGCTATGACACTGTTTTGGATAATGTATTGCTACAACTGTGATATAAAAACAGCTACGAAACTATAACAACAGTTAGGAAACTGCATCAGTTAGAATATTCTCACATTTATGACACTGCTACAGGTAGGAAACTATAATAACAGCTAGGAAACTATACCAACAGCTAGGAAACTATAACAACAGCTAGGAATCTATAACAACAGCTAGGAATCTATAACAACAGCTATGAAACTATAACAACAGCTAGGCAACTGCATCAGTTAGAATATTCACACATTTATGACACTGCTACAACTAGGAAACTATAACAACAGCTAGGAAACTATAACAACAGCTAGGAATCTATAACAACAGCTAGGAAATTATAACAACAGCTAGGAATCTATAACAACAGCTAGGAATCTATAACAACAGCTAGGAAATTATAACAACAGCTAGGAATCTATAACAACAGCTAGGAAACTATAACAACAGCTAGGCAATTGCATCAGTTAGAATATTCACACATTTATGACACTGCTACAACTAGGAAACTATAACAACAGCTAGGAAACTATAACAACAGCTAGGAATCTATAACAACAGCTAGGAAATTATAACAACAGCTAGGAATCTATAACAACAGCTAGGAATCTATAACAACAGCTAGGAAACTATAACAACAGCTAGGCAATTGCATCAGTTAGAATATTCACACATTTATGACACTTCTACAGCTAGGAAACTATAACAACAGCTAGGGATCTGCTTGTTAGAATATTTTCACAGTTATGACACTTCTGCAGCTAGGACATTTCTGTTCTTAGGACACTTACAGTTAGAACATGGCAACAGCGAAGACATTACCACAGAATAGGGCATTGCTTCAAATAGGACATTTCTTAAAAAATCGATATAGCTAGAACATTGCTACGATATCTAGGCCTTTTTCTGTGGAGCATCCACTAAGATTTATGCTTGCCACTCGAACCACTGAGTATAAATACGTTGTGTTCCTAGTCTAAAGCAGAGCTGCATATCTGCACCTTTCGGTTTAACATAGTCTATTTCTGCATGCCCTTAGTTCGGATTGATGAACCCACCAAAAATAAGGAAAAACGTTGTGCTTGCCAAGCGTCGTGTCAATTCTTAGCC
Organism: Meghimatium bilineatum; assembly: GCA_034231615.1. Lineage (NCBI taxonomy): Eukaryota > Metazoa > Mollusca > Gastropoda > Stylommatophora > Philomycidae > Meghimatium > Meghimatium bilineatum. Next base: position 72,251,552 of record CM067319.1, on the reverse strand, counting down.
CCTGAGACTGTAATAACATCGGTGGAAGTCGGTGTATGGTGAGTAGCTTCCAGTTGCAGGATAAAAGATTTTTAAGAGTATATTGAAAGGGAATAGAATATGTTCAGCATGGAGACTCCATAAGTAATGTTCGTTCTTAAACTGTGTCCATGTTTTCTGGAGAAAGATGCGTATCTGTTGTTTGAGATGTTGACTGTAGTAGTAAATCTTGTCCGTCCTATCAATTCTTTGCTTGTAACATAATCGTCATCATCATGTAGCTTATCCTGGACATGATATCCAGAATATCATGGAAAGCTACAGAATAGCAGTCAGCACAACCTTTCGAAACTCCTGCCGATCTTGAGAATACAGACGATATTTTGTGTTTGTGTGTTCTGATAATTTCCATTCGTCGTCGTTTGATGTTTTGTGATTATCATGGAAAATACCTTTTGGTTGAAACGTTGAATATGTTTTGTGTACTGTAATTTGTATGTTTTCTTGTGTGCACATCATTACTCACTAGTTTCAGTGATAGTTTGTCTTTTCTGAGTGAAAATATAAAAACCTGTGTTTTACGTAAAGCACATTTGTCGATCTTGAGCAAATCGTCTAGTTTCATGTGGTATTTGATATGATGTGTTCATCCTCTTCCTAGCCTACCTCTTTTTCGTTGTCCTGACATCATCCTCTCCATTGTAGCCTTCTCTATGCTGTCATGTTGTTTGTTACAGCCAAAATATTTTTTTAGAGAACCTTGATGTTTAGCAAGTTTTCTTTTATTTAAATTCTCTCAGAATGTTCTATTGATGATTTCTTGATTCTTGACTAGGAACAAGCGTCACAGCACTGGGGTCATTCCCATATATGTTCTGTCTGCCGTTCCGTCAGCCATCATGGTGATCTCTCACAAAATCATATTGGTGATCTCTCAGAATGTTCTATTGGTGATCTTTCAGAATGTTCTATTGGTGATCTATCAGAATGTTCTATTGGTGATCTCTCAGAATATTCTATTGGTGATCTCTCAGAATATTATATTGGTGATCTCTCAGAATGTTCTATTGGTGATCTCTCACAAGATCATATTGGTGATCTCTCAGGATGTTCTATTGGTGATCTCTCAGAATATTCTATTGGTGATCTCTCAGAATATTCTATTGGTGATCTCTCAGAATGTTCTATTGGTGATCTCTCAGAATGTTCTATTGGTGAGCTCTCAGAATGTTCTATTGGTGATCTCTCAGAATGTTCTCTTGGTGAGCTCTCAGAATGTTCTATTGGTGATCTCTCAGAATGTTCTATTGGTGAGCTCTCAGAATGTTCTATTGGTGATCTCTCAGAATGTTCTGCTGATAGAACTTGCACTGAGATCAGTGATATCTGCTGAAAACGTTGGGAAAATGCTAAAATTTACAGCAATTAGTTCAACAAATCACTAATCACCGCACGTAGTGAGACATAGTTCCGTATTTCAAGACTTCCTGTAGAAGAAAGCTATGGTAGAGTAAATATGAGGATGGGAGAAGAAAGAATTCACTGATAATATTAAGTAATGATTAGAATTACGTTTCTTCACACTCATACCAGGGATTGGGAACAGATAAACGTCGTGGGATTTTGTTCTGGTTTCATAGTAGCACCCCACGACCCTATTGATTTATAAATTTTAGAGGATGATGATGATGATAATAATAAAAAGAATAAAATTGATGATGATGATTATGAGCAAGAGAGATGATGATGTTGATGATATCAGCGTCAACGACGACGTTGATGTCTACACTAACCTACACTAACCGGCATGGCACATGCTGACGCTGATAAAGCGGTTTATTTAACATTACGATCGGTAACTCTCCAGTCAACCCACGCATAACTACTTTTTACAATGTAAGTATGTTCACACATCCCCCTGTTTATCTAATTGCCAATTGATACATATTTTCCGGTCCAGAATTTTTAAGCTGCAAAAATCTCAGAAACACGAAAATCCACAAGAATCCAAGAAACATCACGAAACAGAAATCGATCTGTCCGCCTCATAATCAGGTGGTATGAATTTCGACAGTATTTGTGATACTAACTACACATTGACAAGTTTAGGTACGTGAGGAGATTCCATTTTGGTTTATTTAAGAAAAAATTGGTACTTTACGTCAGCGATTCTCAAACATTTTTCTTCCGTGCACCACTTTCAATAGTAATTTGCTGCCATTAAAAAAATGTCAGAAGGCAATAGACGGGCTTTGAACCAGGTCCGATCAGCTGGTACTTATTAATTTCCCAATTAATTTCTGAATTCACACATACCGCATCTTTTCAATTAATCAAAGTGAGTGCAAGCTGAAAGGAGCTGGATCAAATTCCGTCTGCTGTCTTTTAGTTGTTTCTATATCTCCTTGAAGGCCTCCTACTTATACAATTCATTTCTTCTTCTTCTTCTGCGTTCGTTCACAAACTCCTGCAGATTAGCAGGATGTAGTCCGGAGAACGGAATGCGCTGTGTCATGGTTTACAACATTACTGCGATATCTGCACCTTTCGGCCTGACACATCCGACTTTGGGTCATTGGCTTTGGGTCATTGGCCTTATATGGGATGGACATCCAACTCCATCCAATAACCTCCATAGTCGCCTCGAACGATATGCATGGAAGATAAATATTGTTGTTATTCTTTGCTCCCATTTCGGGCCCGGCAACCCACGGGCGATACAATTCATTTTATGCAATGGCCTCTTATTCATGAATCTACACAAACAATGCATATAAATTGTTAGAAGTCATTTAGTGGATAGAAATGAATGGATAAATTCTGCAGTAAACATACAGTTCATATATTCCCGAGTCTCATCACAAATGGTGGTAGATGCTTAAACAAATCTGGAATTAGATTTGGAATGGCGAAAACTTTCAATGACATGAGGAAAATAATGATAATAGTTAAACACATGACATGTCATATGGACATAGGGGTGCCACATTAAGACATCAGCGTACAAAACCCTCCAAACACCACTGTTGTTCGCGGTTCGGACGAGTGTAGAAAAATCATGCCCAGATCGTTCCTTGATGTTGTCAATCCAGGATTTTTTTCTCTTCACCCCTTTCTCTCTCCCCACACCCCCCCTTCCTCGATATTTCCTTGCAAAAATTGTTTTAGTCATTGAGTCGTGTCTCGTTACGTGTCCAAACCAAACAAGTTTACACTGCTTCGCTGTTTCACCACGATCACAAGTGCTTCCCTGCCTATCCTGCATATCTCTAACTGTTACCAACTTTACGATGAGTTCCTAGACGCTGAGATTCGACAGAAGTAAGAAGATCGATATCATTGGCATAACACACGTTACAAAATGATCTACCGTCTATAGTTATTGATGTCTGGAGATCATTCAGTGCATCCTGTATTATGTATTACAGATACATGTTAAGTACTGGGGAATGTATGCAACCCTGACGAACTCCAATATCCATCTCGAAACATTCGCTAATATCATTATTTATGAAAATGACTCGTCTGTCTTCTCTACACAGCGTTTCCATAACATATGTCATATTTGTGTCAAAGTTGTGTCATCTGATAATATGCCACGGACATTTGGTTCCAAACACGATCTATGAAATCAATGAAATTATCATACAAAACACGTTGCTGTCCGTGGTGATCAAAAATGCATGGATAGGTTCTGCAGCGAGAATTGAGGCTGAAAAATGAGATGAGAAATGAGGCTGAAAAATGAGATGAGAAATGAGGCTGAAAAATGAGATGAGAATCGGGGCTGAAAAAATTAGATGTGAATTGAGGCTGAAAAATGAGATGAGAAATGAGGCTGAAAAATTAGATGAGAAATGAGGCTGAAAAATGAGATGAGAATTGAGGCTGAAAAATGAGAATTGAGGCTGAAAAATGAGATGAGAATTGAGGCTGAAAATGAGATGAGAATTGAAGCTGAAAATTAGACGAGAAATGAAGCTAAAATTGAGATGAGAATTGAGGCTGAAAAATGAGATGAGAATCGAGGCTGAAAAAATGAGATGAGAATTGAGGCTGAAAAATTAGATGAGAATTGAGGCTGAAAAATGAGATGAGAATTGAGGCTGAAAAATTAGATGAGAAATGAGGCTGAGTAATGAGATGAGAATTGAGGCTGAAAAATGAGATGAGAATTGTGGCTGAAAAATGAGATGAGAATTGTGGCTGAAAAATGAGATGAGAATTGAGGCTGAAGGGAGGAATTGAATGGTTAATACAACTTTAAATGACATGAGAAAACTACTAGCATCCCCCCAACACATTCACAAAAATATCTAAAAATTAGAATTATAAAATAGTACATCTAATGTACATCGATTTATTGCCCCGAAACATGGATAATGAACAATTAGCTAGAAGACATAATTGATGTCTGTGAGATGTGGATTATAGAACAATATATAGATCTTCATGGAAAGAGAAGAAAATGAACAAAGAGGTTTATAGCAAATACTTCGCATTAAAAGAAACATATCCAAAGGAATAAAAATAAAACAAATAAATATCTTTGAACATATTCAAAGACATGCCACCTCGAAGACCTCACTTGAATGTAGAGTTGAGGATAGGCGAGCACGAGGTACAGCCAGCATTAGATGATCAGGAGTACACCGCCAAAAACAAGAGAATGGATATTGGAGGTACATTGCAAGTAACCTTCGATGATGATGATGATAAGAGTGTTTTCTGTTGATGATTATTGAATCATCTTACATAAGAATCATCTTACATAAGAATAATCTTACATAAGGATGAATTTTCGTCCTTCCATATGATAGTGTTATTGTTGTGATATAGTATGGAGAAGGCAATTGTGGATGTGGTTAACAAGATCAATCTATGTCGCAGTCTTCCATATTGTGCGCAAGGAATCATAGAACCATTTGCGTCATGGTATGTTATTGTGTTTTTCAAATCAAACACTCACAGCCCGTGTACCGTCTGCTAACACTGCTCACTTATTACTCCATTCGTGACATTTTTCCTCACTGCAACACGATCCATGACATCATGTTCCCATGACTCCATATCCATGCCTGCATCACAAATATCGTGTTCCCATGATTCTATGCCCATGACTATATCACCAATATCGTGTTCCCATGATTCTATATACGTACATGTGTCACACATATCATGTTCCCATGATTAGATACCCAGCCTGTCGCACACATATCATGTTACCATGATTCTATATACGTACATGTGTCACACATATCATGTTCCCATAATTCTATACCCATGCCTGTCACACACATATCATGTTCCCATAATTCTATACTCATGCCTGTCACACACAAATCATTTTTTCTGATACACTATCAGTATATACACTATGATGCATATCATATCGCGATATTAGTTAGTCGTAGAATCACCATCACTGTATTCTGAACACGTACATATTGTGTTCTGATCTTCAGTTGAGTGTGCCTATCTGTAGAATCACCATCACTGTATTCTGAACACGTACATATTGTGTTCTGATCTTCAGTTGAATGTGCCTATCTGTAGAGACACCATCACTGTATTCTGAACACGTACATATTGTGTTGTGCTCTTCAGTTGAGTGTGCCCATCTGTACGATGACTGGTAGTTCCAGTTCCTTGTTGGTTGTCATTCTCCTAAGCCTACCTTACCAATCATTTCTGGCAACACCACGTTTCAAGCCCAGTTCCTTTATTCTGGACATGGAGAAGGAATCATCATCCTCTTCAATTTTATGTGCCAGTGTTACTTCTTGCGATTCCATATTTCAACCCGATCCATTGCTTTTCCTCTACCGCTGAACATAGTAGCAGTGCAAGCCAGCCGGTACGCCGTCTCCTTGCCATGAATACGCAAATGATCAATCACAAAAGTGAATGTGACAAATTCTAACTTCGACCTCTCTACTTCCTCAAGCAACTTTTCTCGAATGTAACCAATTTCTAATTTGATTTTACCTATTCTCTGTGTACTCAATCAGTTCAAGTGCCTTATCACTGACATAATCTCCATAAGTATGATACGTGTAGTCACAGCTAATGTCCTACTCTCCTTTTTGATGGTCTTTCCTACAGACTGAAATGTGAGTGTCCAAGCACTATGCCAGTTTCTAACAACTGAGCCATCCGTGTATATAATTATGTCCTCGTCCCTAGAATTCTCGCTGATCAGTCCCTGATTCGCAGACTCCACCACAATAGGGCATTATTGTTTTCTTTTTGCATTATCTATTCAGAGTTGGTGGTGTACACCACCAATCTCTTGAATGGATACCTACAGGCAAAAGAGCCAGAGGTCGACGAAAAGAAACACTCAGAAGAACAATATTTAGAGAAAGTAAAACAATCAATATTCATACTATTGAAGAACTGCACAGAATAGCTTTGGACAGAATTAGAGAGATCTGACCTCTGCCCTATTCGCTAACTTCAGCGCAAAAGGAAAATGAATAAATGAATGAATTCAGAGTTATCATTCGGAAGGTCTTGAAATCTATTGGCACATTTAACTATTCCGCCGCAGGTGCCATCTCATCCCACATGCAAAAACTCTGTACTATGTTCTCCGCACTCTCCAGCCATGACTTTCCTCTTTGAATCTACTACCTTTCACTTTCAATATTTCAGAATGCAATGGGTACTATTTGTTATCTGAGTTTTGGAGATTGGCTCGTGCTCTGCATAACTGGATTCCATGCTCTGTAGTTGGACAGTCCAGTAAGAATTGCATAGCTCATACTGATGTATCTCTAGTACACCCAAGTATTATACGCATATCCTCGTTATGGATCTTATCCAATCTTTCAATCTGCGTCTGGCTGAGCATAAGAACTGCCAATGCATATTCTATCACAGAAACAATCAGGTTCTCATATAAAAGAAAGAGTAACATCTGCTCCTGCAGTTATAATTTTTATATTCATTGTTCCCATTACAGCATGCCCGACTGATTGCAGTGTCTATATCCGCTGCTCTATTTACGGCATGCCCGACTGATTGCAGTGTCTATATCCGCTGCTCTATTTACGGCATGACCGACTGATTGCAGTGTCTATATCCGCTGCTCTATTTACGGCATGCCCGACTGATTTCAGTGTCTATATCCGCTGCTCTATTTACGGCATTACCGACTGATTGCAGTATCTATATTTTTTATTCATTTTTAAGCTCCATAATAAACGCACATGTTGAACATCCCTTTCTCATTTGTCCATTTTCCTTTCGCGCTCTTTTAGCAAGATCTTGTTGTCCTCTACGAGGTCACATTTCTCACGCTGAGAACTACTGTTTGATGTGACCTGTCTCGTCTTATTTGGCTAACTACTGCATTCTTCTAACAAGTTTCGGGGAATCCTTCGTGATATTCTGCCAATAAAAAAAATATTGCGAAATATTCGACTTTTGTTTGTTTCGTCCCGGCTAGATTTCCAGCATATTCATGTTCTTCTGAATCTCTTTTATTTTCAGTTGCCAAGTCCGCAGTTATAGAGGGCGTGAGGTAAGTGGATACATCGAGAGGTTCAACCCCCTCCCCACCCCACCCCCAACTCATTTGAATACTTTGAAGTCAATATTTTATTGTAGTTTTTATTAGAGTTGGAGAAAGTTGAATGTAAGATGTGTGAAAGTATGGAAGTGAAATTATTGTACATTTAATTGTATAAAGTATGAGGTCTGGAACTTAATGCCATCTTGTGCATTAGATTAGGAACTAGTATAAATGGGGAACATATTTAGTTAAGGGAGTTAGTCGGACTCAGTCGGATTCGGCTTTGGGGGTTCAGCTGGTGGCTGTGGACGTCGACAGAGTGTGTAGGACAGCTGCCGAGTGATCAAAGTCAAATATATAGATTTGAAACATCGAGAAAAATGTCTCGGATTATAAGTGCGAGGATTAATTAAGAATAGTGTTTGAAGATAGTGAATCCAAGTGTAAAGAATACGACTAAACGAAAGCAGAATAGCATACTTTCTTCTTCTTCTGCGTTCGTTCTCAAACTCCTGCAGATTAGCAGGATTTAGTGCGGAGAAAGGAATGCATTGTGTCATGGTTTACATCATTGCTGCCATTTCTGCGCCTTTCGGCTTGGCGCATCCATCTTCAGCATGGCTTTGAATCACTGACCCTATATGGGATGGGACAGCCAACTCCATCCCATAACCTCCTTAGTCGCCTTTTACGACATGCGTGGAAGGTAAACAGTGTTGCTATTCTTTTCTCCCCTTTAGGGTCCCGGCAACACACGGGAGAGAGTGGGGATTAATTAAGAACAGTTTTTTTTCCGATAGTGAATCCAAGTGTAAAGGATGCTACTAAACGAAAGCAGAATAACATACAAGAGAGAAGTAAACTCAAAACCTGTGGGTTGCCAGCTTGTGTACTATCACTGCTACTCGTCCTTCTAAATACCTCCATCCCTCCTGTCATAGAACGAGGCGACTATGCTATATTGGGAAACAGGCTGATAACCTGTCACCTGTGAAAAAAAATCATAATTGTCACTGCATGTCTTGCCCCGATTTCTTTGTATTTATTCTGTCACATGGTCCCCATGGATGACTAAGAAATGCAGAAAACTGACATTGTTCATTTGTCCTTGTGTGATAGACTTCGAGGTGACGGAAATGTTAGATATACCATTACTACAGATGATTTAACGTTTCTGAACAGAATAAAACGTTAGTTATACCATTACTACAGATGATTTTTCATTTCTGAACAGAAGAATTTTGAATTAGTTGACCCCGAAGTATATGTTACGCGTATAACATGACTTATATACCTGGGATTCTACTGCACCAGAATGCTTGCCTTCTGGGACTAAACATATATTCTAGAACCCGTAGTAACACAATCATGAACCCCTAGTAACACAATAATGCTTTTGAGACAGAAAATCTTATACGAGTACGCGTCAGACTTCAGTTATTCAACTAATGCCTGTAATAGCAGCAGATCCCGTAGCCTGTTACTCAACTAATGCCTGTAACACCAGCCCATCCCGCAGCCTTTTAAGTAGAAAGCTAACGACCTAACCACTTATCCCTGTAATAATTATAATGGCAGAAAAGATGACAGTGACGATGTTGCTGCTGATGATTGTGATAATAATTGTGATAATAATTGTGATAATAATTGTGATAATAATTGTGATAATTATGAAAATAAATATGTTCAATATCATTCGTGAACATTCCAAGTAGATATTTATTGGTAGAGAAATGATGGTGTTTTTTTATTTTGGAAGGACGCACTCCAAATTGTGCACAGTAATTTCTTCTCCTCGGTTAATTCGATAAATAAATTTAATAATTTGAGCAGCTAATTAGATCTTGTGCGTGTCAGATGTCCACTGACAAAAATATTCCCACACCCAATCTTCCTAATCTTCCAAACCATGTCTCTTTCATTCACAACTTCGGTAAGCATTTCAGCCGGAACGGGGTTTTAGATTCCAAACATAACCCAATCTAAATTGATTACCTCGGCATTTTTTCACTTTAAAAAATGCAAGAATCCATGACCCAGCGGGAAAATTTAGAACCATACCTCATCTCGATCTTTGCAATATCTGTATCCACTCCCGCAATCCACACAATTCGCTGTCCATTTGCTTCCTGAAAGCTCATCTACTCTCTCTCTCTCTCTTCCCACTCTCTGTTCTCGCATGACAACGTGGCAAACCAAACACGCGACCCGATTTCAAAAAGCCTGTCTCGATCTGTCATTGTTCCCAATCGAATGCTGATTTCAGCTCTCTCGTTCATCGCTATCCTTCGCGTTGAATTATTATATAAACCTTTATATCAAATTTCGACTTTTCCTAATAATTTCGTTCTTTTTGACTCAATATTTAAAAAAAAACAATACAGATGACATGTCCTTTGTTTAGAATATAGATATTTCTGAGTTAGCATAAAGAGGAGTATTTGGAGATTATAACAAATCTACAGGTAAGTTATACCTTTAATATTGTGTGTTATACTTTTGTCATTAATTAATGTACATTTAGTTTAAAGGTGGTCAACCTTTGTGGGTCAGTGGGCCGGATCGAATTTTTTTATGGTGAGTGATTAGATAGCTATTTGTGATCTCTTTGAGCTGCATAAGCTGTTTCTAGCTTGCGGTCCAGTTAATATAATGGCAAGCCTTTACCTATACGGTTTTTCTCTATGGTGAACTGAAGTCAATGTACAAGATCTGGTGGTGCTAAAAAAAAAGCTCTACAAGGACTCTTTAAATACAACAATGAAAACCTTTGAAGTAGGCCAAGATACATGACAAGGACTTGCACAAAATAGATTTACATCTCGTTCGACTGTCGAAAAAAGTCCGCTTCATCTTGTGACAAGACGAGACATGCAGCAACTCGAAAGCGGAGAGTAGCTAGAAAGTCACTGATAGTCCAAAAGCCGTCTATACTGGTCATTCCATGTCCAAACTATCAAATGGTTGTCATTATTTGTGACGCACAAGCAACACAAAATAGCAAATTGTATTTCTATCTCGAGGTACATTTCATATAGCAGCATGTAGTATTTCTATCTCAGGGTTCAGTTCGTAAAGTAGCAAGTAGAGTTTCTATCTCAGGGTTCAGTTCATATAGTAGCAAGTAGTGTTTCTATCTTGGGGTCCAGTTCATATAGTAGCATGTAGTGTTTCTATCTCTGGGTCCAGTTCATAAAGTAGCAAGTAGTGTTTCTATCTCGGGGTCCAGTTCATATAGTAGCAAGTAGTGTTTCTATCTCGGGTACATTTCATAAAGTAGCAAGTAGTGTTTCTATCTCGGGGTCCAGTTAATATAGTAGCAAGTAGTGTTTCTATCTCAGGGTCCAGTTCATAAAGTAGCAAGTAATGTTTCTATCTAGGGATCAGTTCATATAGTAGCAAGTAGTGTTTCTATCTCGGGGTCCAGTTCATAAAGTAGCAAGTAATGTTTCTATCTAGGGATCAGTTCATATAGTAGCATGTAGTGTTTCTATCTAGGGATCAGTTCATATAGTAGCATGTAGTGTTTCTATCTCGGGGTCCAGTTCATAAAGTAGCAAGTAGTGTTTCTATCTCAGGGTCCAGTTCATATAGTAGCAAGTAGTGTTTCTATCTCAGGGTCCAGTTCATATAGTAGCAAGTAGTGTTTCTATCTCAGGGTCCAGTTCATATAGTAGCAAGTAGTGTTTCTATCACAGGGTCCAGTTCATAAAGTAGCAAGTAGTGTTTCTATCTCAGGGTCCAGTTCATGTAGTAGCAAGTAGTGTTTCTATCTCAGGGTCCAGTTCATAAAGTAGCAAGTAATGTTTCTATCTAGGGATCAGTTGATATAGTAGCAAGTAGTGTTTCTATCTCGGGGTCCAGTTCATAAAGTAGCAAGTAATGTTTCTATCTAGGGATCAGTTCATATAGTAGCATGTAGTGTTTCTATCTCGGGGTCCAGTTCATAAAGTAGCAAGTAGTGTTTCTATCTCAGGGTCCAGTTCATATAGTAGCAAGTAGTGTTTCTATCTCAGGGTCCAGTTCATATAGTAGCAAGTAGTGTTTCTATCTCGGGGTCCAGTTCATAAAGTAGCAAGTAGTGTTTCTATCTCAGGGTCCAGTTCATATAGTAGCAAGTAGTGTTTCTATCTCGGGGTCCAGTTCATAAAGTAGCAAGTAATGTTTCTATCTAGGGATAAGTTCATATAGTAGCATGTAGTGTTTCTATCTCGGGGTCCAGTTCATATAGTAGCATGTAGTGTTTCTATCTCGGGGTCCAGTTCATATAGTAGCATGTAGTGTTTCTATCTCGGGGTCCAGTTCATATAGTAGCAAGTAGTATTTCTATCTCAGGGTCTATTTCATAAAGTAGCAAGTGGTGTTTCTATCTAGGGGTCCAGTTCATATAGTAGCATGTAGTGTTTCTATCTCGGGGTCCAGTTCATATAGTAGCAAGTAGTGTTTCTATCTCAGGGTCTATTTCATAAAGTAGCAAGTGGTGTTTCTATCTAGGGGTCCAGTTCATAAAGTAGCAAGTAGTGTTTCTATCTAGGGGTCCAGTTCATAAAGTAGCAAGTAGTGTTTCTATCTCAGGGTCTATTTCATAAAGTAGCAAGTGGTGTTTCTATCTCAGGGTTCAGTTCATAAAGTAGCATGTAGTATTTCTATATCAGGGTCCAGTTCTTATAGTAGCAAGTAGTGTTTCTATCTCGGGGTCCAGTTCATATAGTAGCAAGTAGTGTTTCTATCTCAGGGTCCAGTTCATATAGTAGCAAGTAGTGTTTCTATCTCGGAGTACATTTCATATAGTAGCAAGTAGTGTTTTTATCTCGGGGTCCAGTTCTTATAGTAGCAAGTAGTGTTTCTATCTCGGGGTCCAGTTCATAAAGTAGCAAGTAGTGTTTCTATCTCGGGGTACATTTCATATAGTAGCAAGTAGTGTTTTTATCTCGGGGTCCAGTTCTTATAGTAGCAAGTAGTGTTTCTATCTCGGGGTCCAGTTCATAAAGTAGCAAGTAGTGTTTCTATCTCGGGGTACATTTCATATAGTAGCAAGTAGTGTTTCTATCTCGGGGTCCAGTTCATATAGTAGCAAGTAGTGTTTTTATCTCGGGGTCCAGTTCTTATAGTAGCAAGTAGTGTTTTTATCTCGGGGTACATTCCATATAGTAGCAAGTAGTGTTTTTATCTCGGGGTCCAGTTCATATAGTAGCAAGTAGTGTTTTTATCTCAGAGTCCTGTTCATATAGTAGCAAGTTGTTTTTCTAGCTTCGGGCCCAGTTTACATAGTAGCAAGTAGTGTTTCTAGCTGGTCCAGTTCATATAGTAGCAAGTAGTGTTTCTAGCTTCGGGCCCAGTTCACATAGTAGCAAGTAGTGTTTCTAGCTTCCGGCCCAGTTCACATAGTAGCAAGTAGTGTTTCTAGCTTCGGGCCCAGTTCACATAGTAGCAAGTAGTGTTCCTAGCTGAGTTCATATAACAGCAAGTAGTGTTTCTAGCTTCGGGCCCAGTTCACATAGTAGCAAGTAGTGTTTCTAGCTTCGGGCCCAGTTCACATAGTAGCAAGTAGTGTTCCTAGCTGAGTTCATATAACAGCAAGTAGCAAGTAGTGTTTCTAGCCCGAAGCCTAGTTCATATAGTACTTTTATATCGTTCTGGCGTGACTGAATTTGAGTTTGGTGGACCAGATTTGACCCGGGGGCTGTATATTGCTTATCCATGTTGATATTCATCTTGTATAGAACAATTTCCCTTACGTTGTTGTACATTCCTCCCATCGTGGTTTTGATAGAAGCTCCTATGTTGTAGATTCTTCACATAGTGGTATTGATAGAAGCTCCTATGTTGTACATTCCTCCCATCGTGGTTTGGATAGAAGCTCCTATGTTGTAGATTCTTCACATAGTGGTATTGATAGAAGCTCCTATGTTGTAGATTCTTCACATAGTGGTATTGATAGAAGCTCCTATGTTGTAGATTCTTCACATAGTGGTATTGATAGAAGCTCCTATGTTGTAGATTCTTCACATAGTGGTATTGATAGAAGCTCCTATGTTGTAGATTCTTCACATAGTGGTATTGATAGAAGCTCCTATGTTGTAGATTCTTCACATAGTGGTATTGATAGAAGCTCCTATGTTGTAGATTCTTCACATAGTGGTATTGATAGAAGCTCCTATGTTGTAGATTCTTCACATAGTGGTATTGATAGATGCTTCTATGGTGTAGATTTCAGACGTCTTGGTTTAGATATATGCTCATGTGAGTCGGATTATCGTTGTGGGAGCAGCGAATTTTATAGGTACTGTCCTGTAGTGCCTCTGATTTCTATGTTGTTGTTCTGAAGATGCATGTTGTAGAATCGCTGTTATGGGTTTCCTGAAAGTGTGAATTAGTTGCAGCGCTGTTCTTGAAATATTTTACAATTTCTAAGACTTTAGTTAACTTGACGTCGTCCTAATTTTCATTTCTGTATCAAGGTATGAAGACTTCTCAGTTTGTGCCGTGTAGAATTGCGTGCTCGTTGCCTCTAGTACACAACAAATGAAACATGCTTGGGATCTGCCACATTTCTTTACTTCATTTGTTTTTGTTATTTACTGCAGATCTTCTTCTTCTTCTTCTGCGTTCGTTCTCAAACTCCTGCACATTATCAGGATGTAGTCCGGAGAACGGAATGCGTTGTGTCATGGTTTACAGCATTTCTGTGATATCTACGCATTTCGGCCTGACACATCCGACTTCAGCATGGCTTTGGGTCACTGACCTTATATGGGATGGGACAGCCATCTCCATCCCATAACCTCCTTAGTCGTCTTTTACGACATACGTGGAAGGTAAACAGTGTTGCTATTCTTTGCTCCCCTTTCGGGCCCCGGCAACACACGGGCGGCTGCAGATACATTTCATTAACCAACATGCAACCCATGCGTTACATGGGTGCAGGAGGGGGAGGGGAGAAATAACAACAACATTATGTCCTGACATGTATGCCGTAAGAAGCGACTAAGGATGTTTGTTGGTAGAAATAGATGTCCCAACACAGAGGGAAGTGACCCAACAACAATGCTGAAGTAGCTTGTGTCAGATTGAAAGGCGAATATATCGCAGCAAAGATGTAAACCATTCCACAACGCATTCCGTTTTCTGAACCACGGTCTGATAGGCTGCAGGAGTTCGAGAACGAAAGCAGAAGAAAAATGATGAAGTTAAAAGCACCAAGTACATCAGTTCTAGATAGAGTTTTAATCGATGATTCTTTAATCATAATTTCAGTTATAGTATTGTCATGATTTATGTGCTAGCACCTCCTCTCATAGCACTGTGTGGCCAACAACCATTTATTTGCTAGCACCTCCCCTCATAGCACTGTGTGGCCAACAACCATTTATTTGCTAGTAACTCCCCTCATAGCACTGTGTGGCCAACAACCATTTATTTGCTAGCACCTCCCCTCATAGCACTGTGTGGCCAACAACCATTTATTTGCTAGCACCTCCCCTCATAGCACTGTGTGGCTAACAACCATTTATTTTCTAGCACCTCCCCTCATAGCACTGTGTGGCCAATAACCATTTATTTGCTAGTACCTCCTCTCATAGCACTGTGTGGCCAATAACCATTTATTTGCTAGCACCTCCCCTCATAGCACTGTGTGGCCAATAACCATTTATTTGCTAGCACCTCCCCTCATAGCACTGTGTAGCCAATAACCATTTATTTGCTAGCACCTCCCCTCATAGCACTGTGTGGCCAATAACCATTTATTTGCTAGTACCTCCTCTCATAGCACTGTGTGGCCAATAACCATTTATTTACTAGTACCTCCCCTCATAGCACTGTGTGGCAAATAACCATTTATTTGCTAGCACCTCCCCTCATAGCACTGTGTGGCCAATAACCATTTATTTACTAGTACCTCCCCTCATAGCACTGTGTGGCAAATAACCATTTATTTGCTAGCACCTCCCCTCATAGCACTGTGTGGCCAACAACCATTTATTTGCTAGCACCTCCCCTCATAGCACTGTGTGGCCAACAACCATTTATTTGCTAGCACCTCCTTTCATAGCACTGTGTGGCAAATAACCATTTATTTGCTAGCACCTCCCCTCATAGCACTGTGTGGCCAACAACCATTTATTTGCTAGCACCTCCCCTCATAGCACTGTGTGGCCAACAACCATTTATTTGCTAGTACCTCCCCTCATAGCACTGTATGGCAACATCTATTTACAAGCTTACTCTTATCTCTGTCTTGCTGAATATGATCTGATCAGTAGGTTACATAAAATAATGAACAGCTCAGTGTTTCCATGCAAGTGTTGTTTTTTTATCCTTTCACGGTGCTTTCCCAGATAGCCAGCATGAACGTGACCTTTTAGAGCGGCATTAAGCGTGGATAAGAAACACTTCCGTGTGTACACTGGCATCACTGATCTGACATAATAACACTTGACAACATATGCATATATCAAATGTGTGAGAATTCATATTTCAACAATATGTCACAGTTTAAGAAATAAATTATGATGCAAAATAAGTTAGACAGATTACTAGAAAAAAATTAACTATAAATAAAAATAGATAAAAGAGTATATTAAATATATACAATAAAACAAAACAGAACAATTTTCCACGTATCGGTCCAAATTGTGTTTTTTTTCAAGAAATTAATAACGTTTAAACTATACAACCGCCGAAGATGGATGTGTCGGGCCATTGGCGCAAATAAAACGTCGACACGACGCATTTCCGTTCTCTGGACTACATCTGTTAGAAATCTAGATCCAGTAGGAGTTTGAGAATGAACGCAGAAGAAGAAGAAACTAAATAAAACCACACAAAATTGATAGCTGAGTTGACCAGGGAATTTTTCCATTACGCAGAAGGGTTATTTATATTTATTTTTGTTATCTATAATTAAGAAATGGTGGCGTACCTTACTTAAAAGTAAAGGTAGGTCCCATTGCAACAACCTGAGGTCGGTGATGTAGATAATTCTTCATGTACTACGCCACGGCAACTAATAGGTGGGGTTACCAACTCCCTTCCTTGCTGTCTTTATCCCCCCTCCCCCAACTCAAGCGTCAGATACCAATTTACAGCTGGGTCGACAGAAGGAACGGTCGTGTCAGGTGACAGGCGAGAAATCACAAACCAGACAATTTATTTGTATCCGGACGTGGTTTCGAACCTGACACGCTATAACCCGATGATATTAAGCTAGCTCACTATCACCTATGCTACTTTACTTAACACCCATCTAAAAGGTCACATCCATGCATTACGTGCTATGAGGTTGAACACCCTTTTTACTATTTGTATGAATTAAGAATTTGGCACGGTTAACAGTTTTACAGTCCAGTGTATTTCGGGTACCCAAAAGGGGAAAAGTATAAACATTACGAAAAATAATGCATGTCTTAGGAGGCAACTAAGGAGGTTTTGGAGGGACTGTCCCAGCCACATGTTAAAGTGATCAAAAAATCACGATTAAACCGGATGTATCAAGCCTACAGTCGCAGATATCGCAGCTAAACTATTGATTATGATACAAAATATTTGGTTCTTCTACAACACCCCGCGAACCAACAGGGATTTGAGAATGAAGGGAGAAGAAAAGAATTTACAATTTTAAAAAAAATAGTTCAATAGTGGATTGATCACACTGTATTCGGCTTTTACTACGTGTATTCTGTCCCTTTCAACGAAGTATCACTTCGCCCGTTGAGAATACCACACAGAGCTTCTAACGAAACGGTTTGAACACCATAAATACCCACAACACCCCCCCCCCTACTAATTATCTACGGACTTGCGACCCAGTCAAACTGTATATACTACCATAATGTAAATTAATATAAGCATAAAAAAACAAGAATAAGTGCGGTTTTTTTAATGCATTATTTGCATTTGTCAGCACTGGATATTTTACTTAGTGCAGGACTCTAAGAAAATAAGACCTACTGGCTAAGAGGAAATCAAGCGTTCTTAATGACTCACTAAACTAGTGTCGTGAACTTCATTATTCACTATGATTATAAATGCAATTTATGCGACAGCCAATGGAAATCCATATAGTTAAATGAGAATTTTATAGGGCTGGATTTCCTATTAGATAGTAGGTTGTATATTTCTATGGTCAGTGTCTAAATTTCTCAAGAAATTTGCATGTACGACGTGCCTATAGTTCTAACTGTATAACTTGTGTGTATATTTCTACCTGTATAACTTGTGTGTATATTTCTACCTGTATAACTTGTGTGTATATTTCTACCTGTATAACTTGTGTGTATATTTCTAACTGTATAACTTGTGTGTATATTTCTAACTGTATAACTTGTGTGTATATTTCTACCTGTATAACGTGTGTGTATGGTTCTATCTGCATAACTTATCTGTATGTTTCTACCTGTATGACATGTGTATATGTTTCTACCTGTATGACATGTGTATATGTTTCTACCTGTATAACTTGTGTGTATATTTCTACCTGTATAACTTGTGTGTATATTTCTAACTGTATGACTTGTTTGCGTATTTCTACCTGTATAACTTGTGTTATATTTCTACCTGTATGACTTGTGTTCGTATTTCTACCTGTATAACTTGTGTGTATATTTCTACCTATATAACTTGTGTGTATATTTCTACCTATATAACTTGTGTGTATGTTTCTACCTGTATAACTTGTGTGTATGTCTCTACCTGTATGACATTGTGTATGTTTCTACCTGTATGATATTGTGTATGTTTCTACCTGTATGATTTGTGTGTATATGTTCCCCCAATGTACCTGGGTCATCATCATCAAGTTCCGTATCCGCAACGGAAGCTGGCTGCAACAGATCGCCAACGTTCAGTCTCTTGCCTTCAATGCAATATAACGAGACTGTACCCCGTCCATCTCGTGTTATATTTCCCTCACACCTGTATCTCTGTCTACCTCTTGCTTGCCCGCCACCCAACTCTACCTTGAAGTAAGTTTTCAACAAGGTGTGAGTATTGTTTTCAACCAGGTGTGAGTATTGTTTTCAACCAGGTGTGAGTATTGTTTTCAACCAGGTGTGAGTATTGTTTTCAACAAGGTGTGAGTATTGTTTTCAACAAGGTGTGAGTATTGTTTTCAACCAGGTGTGAGTATTGTTTTCAACCAGGTGTGAGTCTTTTTTTATGTTAAAATATTTTATTTGTTTGATTTTTATTTCCTTTAATTAGTCGTTCGTTTTCCCATTTGCAGTGGTGCAAATACCTCTTTGTTTGTTTTTATCTCTTTCCGTGAAGTTCTCCTTTTCTTCTCTTTCAGTGAAATTATCCTTTTCTTCTCTCTCCGTGAAGTTCTCCTTATTCTTCTATATATTAACATCTCAAACACATAAATAACACCTAGTATCTGTCCGTCATTAGCTTGTTTCTCAGCAACGCATTAAGTTCAAGGTTAGTCTTAAGTAAATGAACTTCGAAGACTTTGTTATGTTTCTTTGTTATGATCTCAGAGTTTTCTTTACTATCAATAATGATGGAGATTGTGGTTTAGCGAAAGATGTGCCATCTCTTTTAAAAGATATTGCTGACCGAACCAATAAATACAATTTTTCATACTGCTTGTGGTCTGTTTCTTGTGAACGCATCGGGTTCGAATCTTGTGTGTAACCTTCTGATTTATTTTGTAGTAGTCGACAGTTTAACTAGAGCAGTACGACTCAGCGTTTTAGGTAAATTATTTGTAAACTGTTACGTAAAACCTAAACGTGGAAATAGATCGATGGTTCGTGACACGCCTGGAATGTACCGATTGTCATCCGAAATATCTATATTATGCATTTTGTTGTATTGACTGGCATGTGTTGTGAAGTGGTTCGATTGCTACGAAGTGGTTAGATCGTTGTAAAGTGGTTATATTGCTATTATTATAATTTTCTGAAATGGTGTGAGTGCTGTAAAATTGGTAGATTGTTGTCAACTAGTTAGATTGTTGTAAAGTGGTTAGAATGTTGTAAAGTGGTTAGATTGTTGTAAAGTGGTTAGAATGTTCATAGATGGATATATTCTTGGTAGATGGTTAGGTTGTTGTAAAATTATTAGACGGTTATGAGATGGTTAGATTGTAGTAAAGTGGTTAGATTGTTGTAAAGTGGTTAGATTGTTGTGATATTGTTAGATTGTTTTAAAGTGGTTAGATTGTTGTGATATGGTTAGATTGCTGTAAAGTGGTTAGATTGTTGTTAGATGGCTCGATTATTGTAGAGTAGTTAGATTGTTGTAAAGTGGTTACATTGTTGTGAGTTGGTTACAGTGTTATAAAGTGGTCACATTGTTGTAAAGTGGTTAGGTTGTTGTTAGATGGTTAATTTGTTGCAAAGTGGTTACTTTGTTGTGAGATGGTTACATTGTTGTAACGTGGTTACATTGTTGCAAAGATGTTATTTTGTTGTAGAGTGGATATATATATATATATTGTTGTGAAATGTTTAGATGGTTGTTTAGTGGTTAGATTATTGTGAAATGATTTAATTGTTGTGAAGTTTTTCTATTGTTGTGAAACGTTTTAAAGCAATTTAGTGGTTTTTTGTTTGTTTGTTTGTTTGAGAAAATCAGGAATTGCTAGGGATTAGCTCTTACTTTCTACGTGCAGTAGGGATGATTTTTTCACACCAAAAAGACTTTAGTTTTCGGCTTAGTGCAATGCCTATTGAAAGAGCCTTCTACTCAGAGAGGGTATATAATTGTATTGAAGACATGCTTCAAAGCTTTCATAAGAGAGCCTCAATATAACTATGTTATCTACTAAAATTTTATGTGTCATGAGTGGTTTTTCTAGTGGGCCATTAGTGAGACCCATAGACGCAGCCACATGCGAACATTTAGTGGTTAGATTGTACAATTTTTAGGAAGTTGCTTATTGGTTAGATTGTTTTTCAGTCGTTAGATTGTTGTGAAGTGGTTAGATTGTTGTGTAGTGGTTAGATTGTTGTGAAGTGGCTAGATTGTTGTGAAGTGGTTAGATGTGTGTGAAATGTTTATGTGTCTGTTTTGTTATTAAATTGTTGCAATGTGGTTATAATGTGTGATGTTTAGGTGGCTGTTTAGTGGTTAAATTGTTGTTTAGTGGTTAGATTTTTGTGAAATCTTTAGATGACTGTTATTGGTTAACTTTTGTTTAGTGGTCATTTTGTTATAACTTTCGATGGTTGCTTAGTAGTTAGATTGTTGTAAAGTGATTAGATTGTTATAAAGTGATTCGATTGTTGTAAAGTGAATATATTGTTTTTTCAGGGAGGGCTCTTTGACGTTGCAGCTGACATACTCCTTTTGAACAACTCTCATTCTTCCACACCTTAAACATAATTTGACGCTAGTCATAATTCATTTATCCGATTGTTAGACTGCTGTGAAGTAGATCACTTTTGTGTGAAGTGGATAGATTTGTGTGAAGTGGATAGATTTGTGTGAAGTGGATAGATTTGTGTGAAGTGGATAGATTTGTGTGAAGTGGATAGTTTAGTGTGAAGTATATAGTTTAGTGGGGATAGATGTGTGCGAAGTGGATAGATTTGTGTGAAGTATATAGTTTAGTGTGGATAGATTTGTGTGAAGTGGATAGATTTGTGTGAAGTGGATAGTTTAGTGTGGATAGATTTGTGCGAAGTGGATAGATTTGTGTGAAGTGGATAGTTTAGTGTGGATAGATTTGTGCGAAGTGGATAGATTTGTGTGAAGTATATAGTTTAGTGTGGATAGATCTGTGTGAAGTGGATAGATTTGTGTGAAGTGGATAGTTTAGTTTGGATAGATTTGTGTGAAGTGGATAGATTTGTGTGAAGTGGATAGTTTAGTGTGGATAGATTTGTGCGAAGTGGATAAATTTGTGTTAAGTGGATAGTTTAGTGTGGATAGATTTGTGCGAAGTGGATAGATTTGTGTGAAGTGGATAGTTTAGTGTGGATAGATTTGTGTGAAGTGGATAGTTTAGTGTGGATAGATTTGTGTGAAGTGGATAGATTGTGTTAAATTATTAGACCGATGGATAATTATGTGATTATAAAGTTGGTGTTGTCATGTCATAAGTATTTGATAGGTCAATTGTTTAGAACGTTGGCTGCGCAATCATTAGAAACCGTTTTAGTTGTTAGGTTCAGGCACTCTTCTGACAGCAACGAGTCTAAGAAAAGAATTCATCGCTGACTCAGTGCGAACAATTTCTCTGGGTTATTCCGACTATGCTTCTTGAAACAGCGCATGTGAAATCCATACATGGTGTACTCCACCTCATCTCAAATAGTTCATGATTCACCGACATACAAAATGTCTTCCGGCATTTGACTTAGCAGACATGGGAGTTCGCGGAAGTTTTTGTAGGTTCTTTTCATTATTAAGTTCACTTTTTGTGTGTATTAATTTAATTTTTTTGCCCCCCTCAAATAATACATCGAATTCCCGCTATAAAGTATTCTGTTATAATAGCTGAGCACTTATGGGTAATCGTATGTTGTTAAACTGATTTTTTTTTTAAACACAGCTTAAAACTAGATTAAATCTACGTTCATAATCATGAACCTTGGTATGTGGTTCCCATCATGAATCCTTACCGTAATACAGCGAGAATTGGAATACTTACCTGATACAAGAGCATTTGCTCAACTCTTTTCATTTAATATGTGTGTGAGGCATACTCACAATCCATTCATTTACGATGTTTGTGAGGCAGAAAGTGAAAACAAAGGCCTCAGTTTAAACACGAAGAAAACGCAAAATTAAGACACACACCACCAAGATGCAACATAATAATTAACGACACAAAATTAACACAAGTTGAAAAAGTGAATAATCTTGGAACCCTGTTAACATCAGAAGGTAGATGCTCAAGTGAGATAAAGAACCAAACAGCACAAGCCAAATAAGCATTCAAAAAATGAGAACCATTTTGTGCAATGGAAGACTATCAATGCAGACCCGAATTCGAGAGGTGAGATGTTATATCGATATAAACAAAAAAATTCAAAGCGAATTAGAAGCAACAGAGATGTCGTTTCTGAGAAGAATGATGAAAACACCATGGGCAGCTAAGAAAACTAATGCAGAGGCTCTTATTAATGGTTGGCGTAGAAAGATCAGTCATATCAAACATTAGGGGCAGACAGTCAAGGTTTCTATGGCATGTGCTGAGACAAACACAGCTTAAAAATTTAATAACCACTGGAAAGATCAAGGGGAAAATATATAGGGGACGACAAAGAGAAAAGTTGATAGATGGACTTGTATTGTGGCACGGTAGAAGTTCACCAACCCAGTTTATTGACAACACAAGAGACAGAGAATCATGGAGAAACATGATCGCCTACGCAATTCGGCATGAAACTTGATTGATTGATTGAGACATACACAATCCTTTCATTTATAATGTGTGTCATGCATACTCACAATCAGCACGAGTGTGTCACGAAAAATGAATGCTCGCTAGGTTATAAAGGGTTAAATACTCCACGGATATACTTTCCTCCAAGTCAACGCTGGGCAACCTTTTCAGCTCGACGGGTGGGCCTTAAGAGTAGTTTTAAGAGTACTTTTTAAGAGTACTTTTAGGCCAGTTTCGTGGACCAATATTTCTTCCGTGGTCTCCTAGAGTCTAAAGAAACGTGTCCCATTTTATAAGATTTGTTGTTACATATGATATTATATCACATAGTTTCCTTTATGTGGTCACATAGTCGAGTTTGTGGTCGACTAATCTAATCGTTAGTCCCATAGTTTGGTATGTAGTACTCTAGTCGGGCCTGTAGTCCCCTAGTCGAATCCATGGTCCCATAGTTGATTATGTGATTCCATAGTCGAGTTTTTAATACCTGTGGTCCCCTATTTGAATCTATAACCTCTAATTGGGTCTGTGGTCCCATATTCGAATCTATAACCTATAATTGGGAATGTGGTTCCTATTTGAGTATGTGGTTCACTAATTGAGCCTGTGGTCACAAATTCAAATTTCTTTCTCCGTGGCTCAATGAATATAACTGTGACCCCTAGGAGGACCATATAGCCCACGTTGAAAACCACTACCTTAAATGACTAGGTCATGTCAGCCGCATGAAAGGGGGCGGGGACTGCTTAATGATAATCTATATTGACACCTGGTGATATAAAAGTTGACTGTTTTTCACTTGGCTTCAAAGTTTTAAAAGGAACGTGATGTCATGTCACATAGTAATTCTTGTAGTTTTGACTTGATGTCATGTCACATAGTAGCTCTTGTAGGTGTGACTTGATGTCATGTCACATAGTAACTCTTGTAGGTGTGACTTGATGTCATGTCACATAGTAGTTCTTGTAGTTTTGACTTGATGTCATGTCACATAGTAGCTCTTGTAGGTGTGACTTGATGACATGTCACATAGTAACTCTTGTAGGTGTGACTTGATGTCATGTCACATAGTAGCTCTTGTAGGTGTGACTTGATGTCATGTCACATAGTAACTCTTGTAGGTTTGACTTGATGTCATGTCACATAGTAACTCTTGTAGGTGTGACTTGATGTCATTTCACATAGTAGCTCTTGTAAGTGTGACTTGATGTCATGTCACATAGTAGCTCTTGTAGGTGTGACTTGATGTCATGTCACATAGTAACTCTTGTAGGTGTGACTTGATGTCATGTCACATAGTAGCTCTTGTAGGTCTGACTTGATGTCATGTCTCATAGTAACTCTTGTAGGTGTGACTTGATGTCATGTCACATAGAAACTCTTGTAGGTTTTAGGTTTGAAAATACACATTATAAATAATGATGTTTCATGTTGGTGGGGGGGGGGGGGGTTATAATCACATTTAAAACAGTAAAAAGAATAAAAAATAGATTATGTATTGAAAAACAGAGGCTGAAATAGTTGGGCAACTAAATGAGAATGAACCTATTTTGACAAGCAGTAAGTAAGAGCATACAACATTAACATGGAAACAACAAAAGTTGGAGGAAGAGCAAGAAGACGGTGGATTAAGTAGTTACTGACGTCCCGAGATGGCACAATATTATTGCATATCAAGCGACCAAACGTGCTATAACCCGAAAATATGACGTTACTCAGTACTGCTACGCCTTACAACAAAAGCAGAGAAAAGACAATATATAGAGAATAACCACAGTTCAAGTACCAATAGACAGCAAGACACAGATGGCTATGACACATAGACATCACGGGTATAATGCCAGAGGCAGACTATATAAAAGATGGATCACAGAAATCAAAGAAGCCACAGGAACAAGCTTACAAAAAGCGCACAGGAAAACCCTCTGTAGAGAACGCTTCAACCCCTGACGCCGCAAGGACCACAGCGTATATATATATATATACATATATATATAAGATATATATATAGATAGACAGACACAGACAGACAGACAGGCAGGCAGACGAATGACAGATAAATAGATAGATAGATGGGTGGGTGGGTGGATGGATGGATAGACAGATAGATAGAAATGGATGGATGGATAAAGAATAACTTTTTACCTTTAAGTCGAAAAATGTGAAAAATGTTGTGCATCTTTACCAAGCTGATTATGCACCAAAAATGTCCACGAAAAAGCTACCACATAGAACTTCAGAATTTATAAATATATTGAGAATGACTATTGTTCAATAAAACGTTTCATCAGACTTACTACAAATAGACTGGTGAAAAATTTCAACTAACATAGTTCAATTTGAAGTACACATATTGAAACATTCTGAATTTTTGTCATTCACAAACATTGCAAAATTCATTTTACCACTAAACATTCAGGACATAACAAATTCATCTTAACAAATAAATCAATTGTTTAGTCATCTCAATTACTGAAGTTATGTGTCAGCAACGATCAAGCCAATTATGATTGAGTTGAGACATTTGCTACTTGTTAGTTGATCACAAAACGACACTTTTCCTATAAGTCAAAATAAAAAGAACGATCAGTTTTACAATATGATTTACTTCAACACTTTACAACAGCCCTTACTTCAGCACTTTTACAACAGCACTTACTTCAGCACTTTTACAACAGCACTTACTTCAGCACTTTTACAACAGCACTTACTTCAGCACTTTTACAACAGCACTTACTTCAGTACTGTTACAACATCACTTACTTCAGCACTTTACAACAGCACTTACTTCAGCACTTTACAACAGCCCTTACTTCAGCACTTTTACAACAGCCCTTACTTCAGCACTTTACAACAGCCCTTACTTCAGCACTTTTACAACATCACTTACTTCAGCACTTTTACAACATCACTTACTTCAGCACTTTACAACAGCCCTTACTTCAGCACTTTTACAACATCACTTACTTCAGCACTTTTACAACAGCACTTCCTTCAGCACTTTACAACAGCCCTTACTTCAGCACTTTTACAACAGCACTTACTTCAGTACTGTTACAACATCACTTACTTCAGCACTTTACAACAGCACTTACTTCAGCACTTTACAACAGCCCTTACTTCAGCACTTTTACAACAGCCCTTACTTCAGCACTTTTACAACATCACTTACTTCAGCACTTTTACAACATCACTTACTTCAGCACTTTACAACAGCACTTACTTCGGCACTTTTACAACAGCACTTACTTCAGCACTTTTACAACAGCACTTACTTCAGCACTTTTACAACAGCACTTACTTCAGCACTTTTACAACATCACTTACTTCAGCACTTTTACAACATCACTTACTTCAGCACTTTACAACAGCACTTACTTCAGCACTTTTACAACAGCACTTACTTCGGCACTTTTACAACAGCACTTACTTCAGCACTTTTACAACATCACTTACTTCAGCACTTTTACAACAGCACTTACTTCAGCACTTTTACAACAGCACTTACTTCGGCACTTTTACAACAGCTCTTACTTTAACTTGCAGGCAGCCTAATGTTTCTAATATCGATATATGGTAATTCTGATGTAGACTAATGCAGGTACTGAATGCCCCTATAGATATGGACTATTAGCACGAAAACTTCTTGACCTGTTTATACTTGCTTTCTGTATTTTTCCCGATGCACTTGAAAACTAGTATTCTTTATACGGTCTCATCTGATTGTTGAATATAGTCTGGACTCTAGGAGTTGAGGTAAAAATCACAGTGCTGTCTGGACAATGGGAGTTGAGGTAAACATCACAGTGCTGTCTGGACTCTGGGAGTTGAGGTAAACATCACAGTGCTGTCTGGACTCTGGGAGTTGAGGTAAACATCACAGTGCTGTCTGGACTCTGGGAGTTGAGGTAAAACTCACAGTGCCGTCTTGACAATCGGAGTTGAGGTGAAAATCACAGTGCTGTCTGTACTCTGGGAGTTAAAGTAAAAATCAGAGTGCTGTCTGGACAAAGGGAGTTTAGGTAAAAATCACAGTGCTGTCTGGACAATGGGAGTTGAGGTAAACATCACAGTGCTGTCCATAAATTACGTAAACAATGTTTTGCGAATTTTTCATACCCCCCCCCTCCCTTTCAGTTTTGTTGACAAACACTTTAGCAAACTTCACGTTGTCAACAACTATCAAATTTATTCAGTCACCCCCCCCCCAATGTGTAAACGTAACGTAATGCACAGATAGTTCATAATTAAGGTTAGACCGTACACATCGCTTTCCCGCACATTTCTGTTTTCTCTATTGATGACTCCTCGCTGAAACCTCCAAATATCCAGTCAATGGATACTTCCCATATTTTCTAATGATGACTCCTCGCTGAAACATCCAAATATCCAGTCAATGGACACTTCCCATATTTTCTAATGATGACTCCTCGCTGAAACATCTAAATATCCAGTCAATGGACACTTCCCATATTTGTATTAATTATCTTATCTATAACACCACCATCGATCTGTGTACTAAATTATTGATATCTGTTGCTAACAAACCATATGCGAGTATGTTGGAAAAAACAGCTTAACAAACTTCTGCATGAAATGGTTGCATTTTGTTAATGAATATAGAAAACTAAGATTGTCAGAATACATCGAATGGAATCCAGTTTATACTAAGTGAAACAGCCCATATGAAGTATATCTATCAACCATTAAAAACGCATCAGGATGGTTTTACGTGAGGCACTACACGTGTTGAATTGAAATTGACTAATTTTTTTCACATGTATGGGTCAGTTGCAAAACAAAAAAATAAATAAATAAAGTCTGATACGATAACTCTAAGTCTGATATAATTTCTGTGGAAGTGTGATACGATAACTCTAAGCGTATGATAGATACACTCTGAGTCGCATACGATAAATCTAAAAGTATGATAGAATCACTGTGAGAGTCTGATAGAAATAATTATAAGAGTATGATAGAATCACTAGTGGGATTCAATAACTCTAAGCGATTGATAGATACACTCTCGGAGTCTGATACAAGAACTCTAATAAACACTGTGGTTGTCGGATATAGTTATTGTGGATTTCTAATATACTCACTGTGGTTGTCTGATAAAATAATTGTGGGTGTCTGATAGACTCTCTGAATGTGTGATAGAATCACTGTGGTTATCTAATGAGTCACTGTGTGTGCCTGACAGAATCCAAGGCCCAAAAGGGGGACAAAATATAGTGAGACTTCCATTGGAAATGAAGTTGATTATTCACCTCGAGATCACGGCTATGATGAAGCTTCACCGCTATGATAAAGTCTACTATCTTTACGTAGCTAAATGGGGGAATACGCCCTGAGAATCACGCATTGTTTATATGCAACTTACCTCTAGTTTGTAAGAAAATCATGGAGAATTCACTTGTCAAGCAGATAAGACTGCAAGCACGTGTGGCTGTAACCTAGAGACTTACACTTGTGGAGCATATGAGGCTGTCATGCAAGCGTCACTGTAACCTAAAGTATTACACTTGCGGAGCATACAAGAATGTCATGCACGCGTCACTGCAGCCTACAGCCTTACACATGTGGAGCATATAAGAATGTCATGTTGTAAAGTGGTTAGATTGTTGTAAAGTGGTTAGAATGTTCATAGATGGATATATTCTTGGTAGGTGGTTAGGTTGTTGTAAGATTATTAGACTGTTGTGAGATGGTTAGATTGTAGTAAAGTGGTTAGATTGTTGTAAAGTGGTTAAATTGTTGTGATATGGTTAGATTGTTATAAAGTGGTTAGATTGTTGTGATATGGTTAGATTCTTGTAAAGTGGTTAGATTGTTGTTATATGGCTCGATTATTGTAGAGTAGTTAGATTGTTGTAAAGTGGTTACATTGTTGTGAGATGATTACAGTGTTATAAAGTTTATAAAGTGGTCACATTGTTGTAAAGTGGTTAGGTTGTTGTTAGATGGTTAATTTGTTGCAAAGTGGTTACTTTGTTGTGAGATGGTTACATTGTTGTAACGTGGTTACATTGTTGCAAAGATGTTAGATTGTTGTAGAGTGGATATATATATATATATATATATATATATTGTTGTGAAATGCTTAGATGGTTGTTTAGTTGTTAGATTATTGTGAAATGGTTTAATTGTTGTGAAGTTTTTCTATTGTTGTGAAACGTTTTAAAGCAATTTAGTTGTTTTTTTGTTGTTTTTTTTGTTTGTTTGAGAACATCAGGAATTGCTAGGGATTAGCTCTTACTTTCTACGTGCAGTAGGGATGATTTTTCACGCATCACTGCAACCTACAGTCTTACACTTGTGGAACATATAAGAATGTCATCTTCTTCTTCTGCGTTCGTTCTCAAACTCTTGCAGATTAGCATGGATATAATCCGGAGAACGCTATCTGTCGTGTCATGGCTTACAGCTTGACTGCGATATCTGCGTCATTTGCTCTAACACATCCACCTTCAGGATGACTTGTGGGTCACAGTGTGCCAGGGAGATGTAGGAGGTACCTCAAAGACATGAGAAACTTCAGAGGCCGTTGAAGACGTTAGGAACGAAATGAGAACCATCACTGCAAAGCTCACAAGAAGGACAGACGCAACGTCATTACACTAATGAAAAATATACACAAAAATATCGATGCCACATACGGTATAGTGCTTTTGTGTGGTCAATTGCAATTAACAGGCACCTAGCACCTACAGAAAGAGCGAATGTAGCTTATGTTCGGAGGTTGGTGTTATGACAGACGAATAGCAAGGTGATTAGCTGTCGAGGCTACTAGGAACAATCTCCTTGTAGTCCGTGATTGTAGTCGACCGTATGGGATAAATATTTATCTAGTTCGCCATTGAGCACGTAGCGACTTGATCTGTTTACATTACCGTATTAACTAACACCTACTTAAGGATTGTTACATCGAGGTGTTGATCCATTGAGGTACATTAGAAATGACTAATGGCATTAATTTTTATTTACTCATTTACTCGTATGTCGCCACCACAAATGCAGATGCCATTTTTATTGCATGTCCTTTAGTTTGACTACTTCGAAGTCAATATTTTATTGTAGTTATTATTTAGAGTTTGAGAAAGGTGAATGTCAGACGTGTGAAAGTATGGAAATTAAAGTATTGTAAATCTAATTGTATAAAGCATGAATTTATTGCGATTACGTGCATTAGATTAGGAAATAGTATACATTGTCAGTTGGACTCGGTCGGAACTCGGCAGTCATAGAATCAGTCAAGATTCGGCTGGCGGCTGTGGAGGTCGACAGTCAGGCAGTGTGTAGGACAGCTGCCGAATTACCGATGTCAAATAGATAGATTTGAAACATGAAGAAAACGTCTTGAATTCTAATTGTGAGGATTAGTCAATATTATTTTACGATAGTAAACACAAGTGTAAGAGATACGGAGAAACAGAAATCCAATAGCATACAAGTGAGAAGGAAACCAACTTTTTCTGAGAACGAAACCTGTATGTTGCCAGCTTGTGCACTCCATCCTTCTAAATACACCCCTGTCACAACTGGACCTTCTATGGGATGGCACATCCAGCTCCATCACCAAAACTTCCTTAGTTACCTCTTACGACGTGAATGACAGGTAAAATGATCACTATTCTTTGCTTCTCTTTCGCATCTCGACAGCATACGAGCGATCACCACCAAATACTAGTGCCAGTGAAATAGGAATATGGCACAGGGAACAAGAATATGGAGCTGAGTAAATCTCTACCGCTTGGCACAGGGAACAAGAATGTGGAGCTGAGTAAATCTCTACCGCTTGGCACAGGGAACAAGAATGTGGAGCTGAGTAAATCTCCACCGCTTGGCACAGGGAACAAGAATGTGGAGCTGAGTAAATCTCTACCGCTTGGCACAGGGAACAAGAATGTGGAGCTGAGTAAATCTCCACCGTTTGGCACAGGGAACAAGAATGTGGAGCTGAATAAATCTCTACAACTTGGCACATGGAACAAGAGTAATAAACAAGTACTTCCTCGAGACTCTGTTATCGTCCTCATCACCAACCATTATCACCATCACCATGATCATCATCATTATTATCATCACCACCATTATCATCATCACCACTATTATCATCCAAACTGTCATTCATGGATCGATTTTTGCAATAACGTCATTCACTGCTTACATACATGACAAACACTCCAAGAACGCTACGTGCATAATCCCCACAAATCGTGTAGCTAAATATCAGGTCTGCAGTTCTATTCCTCACTATTTGAATTCTTAAAAACACTTACACCTGTATTGTCACATAATTGACAAACGTCACATTGCACGGTCTCAAAATGGGGACATAATATATCACTAGTCCCTCTTAGCATTCCTCCTTCCAAAATAAACCACCCAGCCACTTTAACTCAATCGATTTTAGAGTGTCCACCCGGAAGTGATCCTTGTCTTTTTCAATTTCAAAGCCAGCGTTCTAACCACTTGACTGAACCAACACTCAATTTACGGAGACAGCGTATTCAGACAAGCCTTTCTCCGGAAGGGATAGAAATATTCCATAGCTGTAAATTGGCTGAAACAAGAGAGAGTTCAGGCAGAATACTTAGTAACCTCGGCAAGGGCCGAAGCTGTAATTAAGTTAGTCGAAAAAAATGGCAACATCTGATTGAAGTGGGGTTCTTTGTTAGAATCATGTCGGATTTATTCGATCAGGGGTGAAAAGCATTTTTGATAGAAGGGGTGAAAAACAATTCTCAGGGTATAGAAGCACAATGCACGCTAGATAGCGAGAGTGTGTATATCATTTCTGGGAGTATGTGGCATGAGAACACGTTTAGTGGATGTCGTGAACAGCATTTATGGAGGATTGTGTTGACAGAAGTTCTTGCGGATGTTGTGAAAAACACTTTCGGAATGTGGCATGAAAAAGCTTTAATGGAGTGAAATTTTTAGCTGGAGAAAGGAAAGTAAAGTTTAGATTTTTATAGAAATTTTAGAACGATTGAATTCTTGCCGTCCTTGATCGTCGTTTTTATGTGTGTATGGAGCCTTGATAAAGGTCATTTGGTTGAAACGTCGATTTGTGTGTGTGTTATTATGTGTATTTTCAATGATTAGCAAACGTTTATTACCCCGTTCTAAGCTTTGTTTGAATGAAATTTTAATGGTTGCAATTTGAAGCACTTTTAGTGGGAGACATGAGACGAAATTATAGTGGGAGACATGAGACGAAATTTTAGTGGGAGACATGAGACGAAATTTTAGTGGGAGACAGACGAAATTTTAGTGGGATACAGACGAAATTTTAGTGGGAGACAGACGAAATTTTAGTGGGAGACATGAGACGAAATTTTAGTGGGAGACATGAGACGAAATTTTAGTGGGAGACAGACGAAATTTTAGTGGGAGACAGACGAAATTTTAGTGGGAGACATGAGACGAAATTTTAGTGGGAGACATGAGACGAAATTTTAGTGGGAGACATGAGACGAAATTATAGTGGGAGACATGAGACGAAATTTTAGTGGGAGACAGACGAATTTTTAGTGGGAGACAGACGAAATTTTAGTGGGAGACAGACGAAATTTTAGTGGGAGACATGAGACGAAATTTTAGTGGGAGACATGAGACGAAATTTTAGTGGGAGACAGACGAAATTTTAGTGGGAGACAGACGAAATTTTAGAGGGAGACATGAGACGAAATTTTAGTGGGAGACAGACGAAATTTTAGTGGGAGACAGACGAAATTTTAGTGGGAGACATGAGACGAAATTTTAGTGGGAAACATGAGACGAAATTTTAGTGGGAAACATGAGACGAAATTTTATTACGAGACATTAGAATAACTTTTAGTGGAAGATTTTAGAAGAACTTTCAGTGGGGGACATGATGCGAACTTTTAGTGGGAGACATGAGACGAACTTTTCGTGGGAGTCAAGAGACGAACATTTGATGGGAGACATGAGACGAAGATTTTGTGGAAGACGTGAGACAAAATGTTATTGTCTGAGGTTAAAGGTTATGGTGATGGGAGACATTGAAATAACTTTAGTATGTGTAGTGAGAAACACTTTTGGTTTCTTCAGAACTTCAAAGATTCATATTGGCTGTTTCCTTCCTGGCCTGCTTTCACTTCAATCCCTGGCCAATTGTACTATAATGGGGTGCAGTCTCGAAGTCGTTCGCCCGCCTAACATCTGACATGGTCACTCATTATTTGCCCAAAAATCAATTCAAAAATCATTTAGCATCGAGGAATTGGGTACCATGGATCCAGCTATGAGAATATCGATGAGTGATTTCATGCTAAAATTATGAAAGGTGACTCAAGTCATACGGTTTCTTGCAAACCATTTTCTTGATAGCTGATCACTTATGGGAAACCATGTGCGGTTTCACTAGTTCATAAATATCTTACCTAATTACCTCGTTACCTCCTGGAATATCTACGTTATCTAATTACCTCGTTACCTCCTGGACTATCTAATTTATCTAATTATCTAATTACCTCGTTACCTCCAGGAATATCTAATTTATATAATACCTCGTTACCTCCTGGAATATCTAATTATGTCGTCATGTTTAACTCGGTGGTGGTGGTGGGGGTGGGTGGTTTGGATACTGCGAGTATGATTTTCTTGAGATACGAAATTTTTGCGGGCACTATCATTGTCAGACTTGGGCGACATATGAAATCATTGCGGGCACTGTGGTTGTCAGCCTTGGGCGACATATGAAATCATTGCGGGCACTGTGGTTGTCAGCCTTGGGCGACATATGAAATCCTTGCGGGCACTGTGGTTGTCAGCCTTGGGCGACATATGAAATCCTTGCGGGCACTGTGGTTGTCAGCCTTGGGCGACAAATGAAATAATTGCGGCCACTGTGGTTGTCAGCCTTGGTCGACATATGAAATCATTGCGGGCACTGTGGTTGTCAGCCTTGGTCGACATATGAAATCATTGCGGGCACTCACTGTGGTTGTCAGCCTTGGGCGACATATGAAATAATTGCCGGCACTGTGATTGTCAGCCTTGGGCGACATATGGAATCATTGCGGGCACTGTCGTTGTCAGCCTTGGGCGACATATGAAATCATTGCGGGCACTGTGGTTGTCAGTCTTTGCTGGACTATTTTGCACCTATCTTTAGTCTTACTTGTGAGTAAGGATCCCCCCCCCCCCACCTTTCCAGCCGTTACCCATCCAAAGATTACTATGCGGAGATGAACGTTTAAATTTGTAGTTTGTTTTCCTTCTCCTAGATGACTTGCCTGCCAGAGTCAACGAGCTCCATTGAGTTTCTCCTAAATTATACATTTCCGTGTTGTCGGAATTCATCCTTTGATGATCTTTCACAGTTTCATTAGTCACTTAATGTACATTCTTTGTGTGTCGACAGCCAATGAAAATCACTATATTATATAATATATATATATATATATATATATATATATATATATATATATATATATATATATATATATATATATATATATATTACTTTTGAAGGATTATAACCGATGCATCCACAGGACTTGATAATTGGCCGGTGTGTGAAGTCAAAGTTCACCTAAGATAGTTCTGGCTAAGGATGTATTATTATGCCTAGTTGATCTGGTTCTGTGTTCTGAGGTCCTAAAAACTTAGAAAGGGTGGTTTTGAGGATGTATTCACCTCTATTCTGTATTTTGAGGCCCTACACACTCAGAGAGGGTGGTTTTGGGTGAGATGGTGTGTGTGTTCACCTCTGCTATTTCACTATCCGCGTTTTGCCCTTTTTCCCTAATCGAGTCAACCCCACTCCCTCCCAACCACGTTCCTAAATTGGAGTGAGCTTTTGGCCACTCATACTCGTTTGATGCTGCCTGTTACTAGACACATTTGGATATTTCAGTAAGGATATCAGAGTCGACTGATAGCATGCCTGGAGATGGTAAACAGCAACACTGGTTTGTTCCTCGACTGCATATTTGTCTAGGGAAATTATAGCTTTTATTGCATCTGTCATGAGGTTTCAATCATCTGAAGATCGAAGATGGCAAGTAAACACATCAAACTGCAACTATTCAACGCAAGTGTGATTCCATTATTGACATATGGATGTGAAAGTTGCAAATCTACCGCAATAATGGATAAGAAGTTAGTTGCCTTCGCGAATAGATGCATCAGAAAGATCACAAATACTAATTGAAAAGACTTCAAAGCAAACGATAGATTAAGAGTGGAGACAAAACAAGAATATGTGACGAACATCATCAGAAAACGCCGCTGGACATACAGCGGCCACATACTTATAATGAAGGAAGACAGAATTCCACGACAATTCTTCATGTGGAAACGAGACGGAAAAAAGAAAACAGGGAACGCTAAAAACTACGATGAGAAGAACATTTATGAAAGAATTAAAAATCAACAGGCATAAATGTATAAGACCTGCAATCCTTGGCAACTGACCGACAGGCATGGAGAACTATGGCGTCCGCCCTATGTGCCAAACTTTGCAAAAGAGGAACTGACTGACAGACTGTCCTAAGGTTTTGAGTCTCTAGTGTTAATTTACATGTCTATCGTGATGGCCAAGCCTCTATCATTCTACAGAGATGTTAAACCATCTTAATCGATATCTCTGTCCGAATGAGGTAGAAGACCTTGACCTATGACATTATTACGTAAATATTTCACTTCTGCTTACCACAACAACTTTCCTCAAGCGTTTCAATTGTGAAACTTGAATCTCAGTTATGTTGTTTGCATTTATTATCCTTGATAAGAATCCATCAATCGAGACTTTTACATGGGTAAAACAGGGGGTGGGAGGGCCGAATTGAAGATAGGCAAGTTATTTTAAAACTTTTGACTAAAGGTATGTAGGTTAATGAGTTTACCTCTCTTTTGGAGAGGCGTGCCCCTTTCAACCAGCGGACAAAGTCCAATTAGGCTATATCAGGACACACTACCATAAAATATTAGAGGTAACAAAGACCCCAAGGATTTATTATGACCCGTATGATTTTGACTAAATATCCAAATGGCCTTCTTTATTTTGTAGGCCATGACATTTCAACAAAAATTGTTTATGCAGATGACACCACCCTAATATCAATAAGCCCCACAAGTTTAGAACACATGATGATGTTAGTTGAACATAATTGAAAGGCACAAATTCTTTTCCTCAATGCAAAAAAAAAAAAGACAAAATTAATGCATATCAACAGAAGTTAACTCACACATACAAAAGTCATTGATAAAGAATAACTATAACATTCCAGCAACTTTGAATATCTCGGGTCAACCATCAAAACTACAGGAGATTGTTCAGCAGAGATCAGAACGAGATTCGCAATAACCCTAAAAAAAATCACATATGAAAAATATGTGGCAAGGGATAAACAGAAAACAAATTAACAATTATTAAGAAGCTATATTTTTCCAGTGGCAACATATGGTTATGAGATTTGGGAAATGACTTCCGCAATGAAAAATAAAATATCTGCAGTCGAATTGAGATTATAGAAAGGTCCTAGGAATATTATAGACAGAAAAACGAACCGACACAGACGTTCGCAAAGACCTGAACATAGAAGAAGACTGGATGTTCTTCTTCTGCATTCGCTCGATTATAACCACAACGAATAAGTCGTGTGATTTCCGCTGGAAAGCGTGAAGTATGTTGTACTGCTAGTTTCACAGTTGAATTGCGTAATTTGCATTTCAGTTGGCTCTCTGTGGTCCGAACATCCGAGGCCAAGCACATTCGTTTTCGTCATGCCTTTAATTCGGGTAGTGAGTTTCCCTAGTATGTAACAGCCTTTTTTATGGGCATGCAGGTGCGCTATGACTCTTCGCCGAGACGATTGTCGTTCACGTCTATCTCGTACGAGGTGTTCCACAGTCAGTGAGCTTGTCTCGTGTAATTATACGTTTTGTACCTGTGCCCATTTGGTACTGAACTTTTTCTCATCCGCGAGCCTGGTTCTAGCTAAGGAAGAACTTGACAGAAGAGTTGGACCTGAGATCTTTCGCCTTTTTAGCCAAGGTGTCGTTCACCGACATTGTGAACCCCTCGTCCAAGTCTGAGTCTTCCCGCGCATTTGGCAGCAAAGCCCGACCTTGTCTCATTTGTGTTTTAGCCCATGGGGTACTGGACCCTTTCTTTCCAAGAGCATGTTTCCCTTATAATAAATCTCGACTGTAGATTTGGGTCAGTGCTGCCTTCGTTGTTCCATCTGTGTCTGAGCCCATTGGGTGCTGAACCTTTCTCTCTGCGAGCATGTTTCCGTTGTAGGAAAGCTCAACAGTAGAGTTGGGTCGGGACTGCTTTCTTTTACGGGCGCCCACAATTGGGTCTCTGCCCGTAAGGAGCATCGGTAACTAGAAGCTTGCCTCGAATTAACAGAGCTTGTAGTTCTTATTTCCTTGTAAATTTTCTCTTCCTATTTGCACTTAGCACTGCCCTCTGTTTCTGTTTCCAGGGTGCACCACGAAGAGGTACTTTTGGGATCTTGGATATCTGCTAACCATGGGTGGACCGAGAGCAGTGCTGAACACTTTGCTCCCCGAAGAAGACTTGCTCATCAAAACTATCAATAAAAATGCAAACTAACATATTTTGGATATAAACACATTGGATTAGAAAGATTAATCATGGAGGGAAAAGTTCCAGAAAAGAGAACAAGAGGCAGACTAAGACTATGTGGACACAGGATATCGAAGATCTTATGACCACGACACTGGTGGAAACTGGACAGCGTGCACAGAAACGAGACGCCAACGGGGAGGGTGTGAGAACAACGCTATGTAAAGGAAACGTCACATAAGCAGACAAACATCTCGTACAAAACCAAAATGTCCTACGTATCAAATGAAATAAACAGCGAAAAACAGAGAACAAAAATTTCATGTGCATCACAGAACAATATCGAATCAACTAGAAATAACGCTGTTATGAAACAATAGACAGCAAAAAAAATATCAAGAACTGAAGGTACCACCTATATGACACGGCAATATAGAAATACCGAAGATTGAAGGTACATAGGAGCTAAACAGTAAAATTTAAAAACAAATCAAGCAAGACCTGATAGTATTAAAATAATCTATTTTAGCTGCAGAATGGCTGTGAACATATTTTTTTGGCATAGATTCTATAGAAGTAGCCATTATAAAATGTATCCACAAACCCAGGAACAATCTATACCGCAATATTCAATGTCAACACAAACAAACCAGCATCGATCTGCCTATTCAACTTAGGAATCGAATACAAAATAATTCAAATAATGTAGATTTAAATTTTTTTAAATATTATTGACTTGTTGTACAAACTGATTGGTCTCTAATTATCCAATAAATCAAGCCCGCATAAGAGATTGGTCTCTAATTATCCAAAAAATCAAGCCAGCATAAGAGATTGGTCTCTAATTATCCAATAAATCAAGCTCGCATAAGTGATTGGTCTCTAATTATCCAATAAATCAAGCCCGCATAAGAGATTGGTCTCTAATTATCCAATAAATCAAGCACGATTAAGAGATTGGTGTCTAATTATCCAATACATCAAGCCAGCATAAGCGATTAGTTTATAATTATCCAATAAATCAAGCCCGTATAAGAGATTGGTCTCTAATTATCTAATAACTCAAGCCCGCATAAGAGAATAAACCTTCAACAATTTCTCTTCAGTCTAGCTTTTTTGTTAGTTTTATTCTCAATGTCCTTCCATGTGATGCAAATTCTCATTTTTTTTAAATACTCTCTTCTCCACATTGTTCTACATCAATGTTTCCCACCCGTGTTTTTTTTTAACATCCCCCACCTGAATCTTATTAAATTTGTGTATCATGTTAACACAATGTAACACATCCATATTTTAATATTAAAAATTGTATTATTCCCTCACTCCCCTCGGCCCCTTGAATTGCCCCTCGAAACAATTAAATTACCCCCTTTGGGGCGTGTGCCCCACGTTGGGAAACACTGTTCTATGTCTTCCTTGTGTACTCTTTCCCCTGTAGATTCCATGCAAATGCATGTCTTGCTATACAGTTTTCTATCTTGCTTACAGTGTGTCCACTCCATTTCCATTTTCTATACATGATATACAGACCTATAGATTCATGGCCTTTTGTCATTCATGGGTTATTCTGTGGACGTTCACTTCAATCGCATGGGCCATTGGGCCAGGAAATCCAGATTACGGCCATTAAGTCGTGCTTCTCTGACGACTAGACCCGTTTTGCGCTAAGAACCGCTACATTACCAATATGGCATTCGTAAACCAGATGTCATCAATGAGTGCCCCAGATGGCATCAATGAGTGCCCCAGATGTCATCAATGAGTGCCCCAGATGTCATCAATGAGTGCCCCAGATGTCATCAATGAGTGCCCCAGATGCCATCAATGAGTGCCCCAGATGGCATCAATGAGTGCCCCAGATGTCATCAATGAGTGCCCCAGATGTCATCAATGAGTGCCCCAGATGTCATCAATGAGTGCCCCAGATGTCATCAATGAGTACCTGTCTCATGTATGATTTATCAATTAATCAAGTGACATGACGAATGGCGTAGGCGATCATGTTTCTCTAGGACTCTTTTTCTCTTCTGTTGACAATAATCTCGGTTGGTGAACTTCTATCGTGCCACAATACTAGTCCGTCCATCAGCTTTTCTCCGTTTTCAACTTTTCTCGGATGATATCTAGTTGTTCTATAAATCTTCTGTTTCGTGTCACATGTATGTAGTCATTTTTGTATGTTCCTTATCCGGTGTCTTTTCACCTCTGACATAGTTACAACTCTTCCGGTCAATCTACATATTACAGTATAGATAAGCATTTGAGCCTCTATAATTCATACTGTTTTTTAATGGGGGGGGGGGGGTACTATGTAAGCAGACCACCCCCCCCCTGTTGCGCCAGCTAATTAGAGCCTACCTGTATGATTATTTCCCTTGCCTATGTTTATCAGTTTATTTTTATCATTTATTAATTTTAATATAATTACATTTAGGGTTAGGGGAATGATTATATATGTAAAACATAATTAACCCTAACCTTAAAAATGAATATTTCAATTAATTATTGATTGTTTATTGATATAATATTTACATTAATTAATCACAAAATACGTAAGTAGGTACTAATGGAAAACAAGAACTAAAATGGGGTTTAACTGTCATCACCCTCCGAAGTCGGATATGTCCGGCCATTGGTGCAAATAAAAAAGCGGCGCAACGCATTTCCATTCTCTGGACTACGTCCTGCTGGAATTCTAGTAGGACCATGATCCTGCTACAAGTGAGATACAGCGGGAGTTTGAGAATGAACGCTAAAGAAGAAGAAAAAGGTCATCATAGTACAGTCGTTTTTTGTTGTATGCTTAAATTCTGTTTCAAAGTGTGTTTTGATAAAAGCCTCTTGGTCGAAACGTTGATTTGTGTGGAATTATGCGTGTCTTGTGTGATTAGTAAAACTTCATAACCCTGTTCCTTGATTTACCTTATGTCATCCAAACGTCTTTATTTCTATATGTCTTGTTATTTCACATTTAAAATCTCAAGCAGACGGTGCACTGATAGCTATGTATCTATCGGACAATTATGGTTAGGTTGTTATTCTAAGATTCTGACGAAAGTGTCAGTGCCAGGTTGGAACGCTTTCTGTCTTTCATTGTGCCAAGACTGTATTCGAGTTCCAAGTTGGTGCGCTTTTTGTCTGTACCTCTGACCAGAGTGTATTTCAGTGCTAGATTGAAGAGTTTATTGTCTTTCCCTCTGATCACAGTGTATTTCAGTGCTAGATTGAAGAGTTTATTGTCTTTCCCTCTGATTACCGTGTATTTCAGTGCTAGATGGAA
Organism: Meghimatium bilineatum; assembly: GCA_034231615.1. Taxonomy (NCBI): domain Eukaryota; kingdom Metazoa; phylum Mollusca; class Gastropoda; order Stylommatophora; family Philomycidae; genus Meghimatium; species Meghimatium bilineatum. The sequence continues at coordinate 72,210,862 of CM067319.1, read as the reverse complement.
GAGTTTATTGTCTTTCCCTCTGATTACCGTGTATTTCAGTGCCAGATGGAAGAGTTTATTGTCTTTCCCTCTGATCACCGTGTATTTCAGTGCCAGATGGAAGAGTTTATTGTCTTTCCCTCTGATCACCGTGTATTTCAGTGCTAGATTGAAGAGTTTATTGTCTTTCCCTCTGATCACAGTGTATTTCAGTGCCAAATGAGTCTCTTGTCTTTCTCACCGACAACAATGTATTTCAGTTCCAGATGAGAGCCTCTTGTCTTTCTCACCACAACAGTGTATTTCAGTGCCAGATTGAAGAGTTTATTGTCTTTCCCTCTGATCACAGTGTATTTCAGTGCCAGATGAGTCTCTTGTCTTTCTCACCGACAACAATGTATTTCAGTTCCAGATGAGAGCCTCTTGTCTTTCTCACCACAACAGTGTATTTCAGTGCCAGATTGAAGAGTTTATTGTCTTTCCCTCTGATCACAGTGTATTTCAGTGCCAAATGAGTCTCTTGTCTTTCTCACCGACAACAATGTATTTCAGTGCTAGATTAGAGCGTTTCTTGTATCTTACCACAGTGTATTTCAGTGCTAGATTAGAGCGTTTCTTGTATCTTACCACAGTGTATTTCAGTGCTAGATTAGAGCGTTTCTTGTATCTTACCACAGTGTATTTCAGTGCTAGATTAGAGCGTTTCTTGTATCTTACCACAGTGTATTTCAGTGCTAGATTAGAGCGTTTCTTGTATCTTACCACAGTGTATTTCAGTGCTAGATTAGAGCGTTTCTTGTATCTTACCACAGTGTATTTCAGTGCTAGATTAGAGCGTTTCTTGTATCTTACCACAGTGTATTTCAGTGCTAGATTAGAGCGTTTCTTGTATCTTACCACAGTGTATTTCAGTGCTAGGTTAGAGCGTTTCTTGTATCTTACCACAGTGTATTTCAGGGCCAGATTAGAAAGGTTCTTGTTTCTGACTAAAGTTTATGTAGAAAATGTTACTCAATTTCCATAAGAATCTTCGATGAAATGTCTGTTCGTCGCGTAATATCAACTATAGGGATTGTTTTATCTTCAAGAGAGACTTTGCAATGAGTCTCCTGATAAATGCGACTATCTTGAGGCCATGACTCTCTTGAGGCTGTGACTCCAGTCGTTGATGCTCTAGACCGTGAGACTTGCGATGTGGCTCATGAGACTGGCTAACTTTAGACTGTGACTATCAATATATGGTGTTGTTTCCTTAATTAACACTATCTATGCTCGAGGTCCAGTAACAGCAAACATCATGTCGATTCTTAATTCCCTAGAGGCATCAATGGAGCCACGTGGTTTGTTTCAGCCCCCACCTACCAGGAAAAAGCTGATATCATTATTAAAAGAATTTGCATTGATAAACAGAGAACTAGAATTTTTAGTCGTCGTGCAATTGTTAACGAATTCAATGTCAGATCGCAGCAGCTATTAACTCACTCAATGTAAGATCGGATTCTTCTTCTTGATTAGAAACTCGCTTCACAGCACATGGGGCATTCCCATAAGTGCATAAGTGCTCCGCCCTCCGTTCCAGCAGCCACCCCAGTTTATGTATACTCAGTCCCGGTCAAGTGTTGATTACGTGGCTTTGAGACTTTCGGGATCAAAACTTTACTTTTCCTTCCCTCTCCTCTAGATACTCCCATTTCTGACATTCTCTGTATGTGTACGTTCTCAGCCTCATTGACATCATCTTCATCTTGAAATGAATGTATTACTGTTTTCATCAAGTCTACTTTATCTCTTCTCAGCAATGTGACGTCTATCACCGCATTGCCTGCCAATATGTCGGTTCTCTCTTTTCCTCTAACCCCAGCATGACCAGGGCAGTATATCCATGTAATGCTCTGGACAATTGAGTTGTTCAATAAGTCCCACCATCCTTTTCTCAACAAGTACTTTTCTATCTTGCGGAGCATGCTTTGAGAGTCTGTGAGTATTACCGAGTGTGCTGATTTATCAGTTATCAGCCAATTAAGTGCTGCTGTAACTCCCTCTATCTCCATCCTCATGCTCGATGTGACAGTGGAATATGCTGAAGATTTCTCAATCAACCTCACGCCATTTCTTAGGCAACAAAACCCCAACTGCTTTTATTTGTGTTTCTGTTAACTGAGCCACCTGGGTATATAATTATGTCTTGTGGTTTCGAGTGTAGTTGGGCAAGTTCATGCACTGTAACTTGGACCCTGACACCCTTCCATTTTCGACACGCTTTATCTAGTTGTATTATTACTTTAGTCAGTGATTTCTTCTCAATGTCTATCTCCACCCATACACTGCCCTTTCCTATTTCTTTCAATTCACATCACTCAATGTAAGTTCGGAGCAGCTATGAATGTATTATGTGTGCAACGATGATGCTGATCTGACGACTAACCTATTCTTCTTAGCTCCTAAAAAAAAACTCCTACAATAAAGCAGAATTTATTCAGAAGAACTTTATGTTTTGTTTAATTGTGTACAATCTGGCTGCGATATCTGTAACGTGTGTACAGATACATCCGACTTAATAAAAGATTTCTTATTTGTTGTTCTTTACTCCGTGATCATTCTACAGTCAATAGCTTCAGTGAACTGTATAATTCGTTACAGGGCATCCAGGGAACCCTCCAGTTTCGGAAACTGTTTTAGTAAACCATATTTTCTCTCTCTCTCTCTCCATCTGTCTGTCTATATGTCTGTCTTTCCTGTCCTGTCCTGTCCTGCCCTGTCTGTCCGTCCGTCTGTCTATCTATCTATCTATCTATCTATCCATCAATCCATCCATCCATCCATCCATCCATCCTATCTATCTATCTATCTATCTATCTCTCGTCTTCATAGAGTCGACATATATGAAGAATGTATTGTGTGGTCTCTGGACTCAGTACACAGTTGCACAGGTTTGACTCACCAAAATCAATCATTTTAGTAAAACATAACATTTTAAAAACACTGACGTAGTGAAAATTGATGTAGTTAATTTCACACCCAAACCCTCCTTAATCGTTTGCTATGCCATGCATGGTAGGTAGAGTATAATTATTATTTTCTCTTCTTTCTGGCTCACCAGCAAGCGAGTTTAACCTCGGTCAGCCCTTCCACCTTGATCAAACTACGCTAGTTGGCGTTGCTAAGTTCGCGCACTCCACTGATGGCGTGATTTTTTCCTGATTTCACCAAACAGATAAGAAATGACACACTAATAAAATATAAATATATGTCGGGTTATTAACGTTAAAAATTGAATTTTTAACGTTGGTAGGAAAGGCGTGAAGAGAAATAGGAAGGAGGTTTGCCGAGTCTCATAATGAACAAACGAGAGGCGGGAAATGACCAGCTTATTGTAAATAAATGAGTGTGTTGTGGGATGTACCGGATATTTGATTTTGAGAACGGATGAAATGAGTGAGGGGCAGGGGGAGGGATGAATGTGTGGGTGGGTGGATCGATGGATGAAGTGATGGATGGAGAGATGGGTGAATGGATAAAAAGTAAAATTAACCCATAGCATTTATTACCGCCGTAGAAGTGTGAGATGTTAGCGATTTCACATTTCAGTGGCTCTGCTATATGAGGGCTGTAACCATCTTTTCTCCCTCCCAGTCTTTACTTCCTGGATTAATCAGGTGCCAAATTACTGGGTCGACCGAGAGTGAACCCAGGAGCACTCATATGCGAAGACAGGGCGCTAATCGGCCCCCTAGTGAATGGAAAGACGAAATGCTGAACAGGTCCTTCAAACAAATATTTAGATGGATGAATCAAAGAATGTTATTCGGGGAAATGGATTAATATGGTCCTATTCATTCATGGGTGATGTGGTCGCTTGAAGGATGTATGTATGCACCCATGGTCATTTGGAGGGATGGTGGATGTATTCAAGAATGAATGTTTGGAGGAAATTTATTGAAGAAGGTGTGGTTGTTTTTTTTAAATAGATAAAAATATGTTAGGATCTATAATAATACATAAATAATAGATAAAAATATGTTAGTATATCCATATATAGTATTGGTTCACATATTATATATATATATATGTAGTGATCGAGAAATTGATGGATGAATGTAGATTGATAATATGTATTTGTGGGAGGCTGATTAAACGGATGGACAGATCACTGGAACAGTCGAATAGAAGGAAGGATGGACTGACAGAACACACAGACGACCCGATCGGAATGCCATCAGACAGGTACACAGACTGAGAGGTATGTAGTAAAACAAGTAGACATACAGATAGGCAGATATATTGTATATACAAGCGACACATCTAGAGACAATGAAAATAAATCAGTGTAGACTACAGCGAGATAACGTGTATGATTTCTCTGTCGATCTATGAATATTTTTTTTTCAGTTTAGGGTTAGGGAGGGAGAAGAGAGGTAAGCAAGAGTGTGATCTGGGGGTAGTCGCTGCTGAGGTTTCAGCACTGGATGTAGTGATTTAAAGGGGGAAAAAGCATCAGCAAAATCGATCTTGCCATTCCGATTCCGCCGAATGCTGCGTCTCGTCGGGTCTATTATCGCTGACGACTATCGATCGTGAGTTGTCCTCCTTGTTACTGTGTTTGTCCAGTTAGGCGTTTGTCAGCTCCTGTTGAGTTAGTGAGTATGCTTGTGTGTCCGCAATTTTGTCCATGCTTATATGGGATTTAAGTTGTCGTTCATTACCGCGTGAACATCTTTGCTGTAAATGTGGGTTTAAAGATGACAGTGACAAAAACGGAAAGTCCAATGTTTATTTACATTTCACACATGTAAAATATTAACCTACATCTTTAGTTACTGTTCACACATGTAAAATATTAACCTACATCTTTAGTTACTGTTCACAGATGTAAAATACTAACTTACAATGTGTAGTTACAGCTGACAGCTGTAAAATACTAACTTTCAATATGTATGTACAATATAAAGCTATGTAATTTAAAGCTATATAATTCAAAGCTATATTTAAAGCTATATAATTTAAATCTATATAATACAAAGCTATATTTAAAGCTATATAATTTAAAGATATATTTACAGCTATATAATTTAAAGCTATATTTAAAGCTATATAATTTTAAGCTAGAGTTAAATTTATATAATTGAAAGCTATATTTAAATTATAAACTTTAAAGCTATATGTAAAGATATATAATTTAAAGCCATATTTACAGATATATAATTGACATTGTTTACTGAATCGACAATGGTTAGTCCTGCGTTAGAACTGTACACCAATAAACAACAACAGAGAAGAGAAAGTATTATATCAAATGTAAAATTAAAAACTTTCAACGTATACTTACAGTTGACAGAGGTAAGCTCACAGAACAGTCTAATAAAATTAGTTAACAGCTCACACAACATAATTAATCGAAGTTTCAACCAAAAGGTCTTCATCGAGAAAAAAATCCAAAGTTTAAGTTCATAGCAGTAACATCTAGCCTTTCCAAGTTACTTAAAGTTGATAGAGGTAAAATCTAATAATTCAATTTATATGTATAGTCGACAGAGGTATAATCTAGCATTTCAATGTCTAGTTATAGTTCACAAAGGTAAAATATAAAGCATTCAATGTCTAGTTGTAGTTCACAGCTGTAAAATCGAACATTTCAATGTCTAGTTGTAGTTCACAGCTGTAAAATCGAACATTTCAATGTCTAGTTGTAGATCACAGCTGTAAAATCGAACATTTCAATGTCTAGTTAGAAGTGCCTGGGGTATAATATAATCACGCGATATCTAGTTTATCAGTGACCGTGTTAAAATCTAAATTTAATTTTTCAATGTCTAGTTATAGTTGACAGTGGTAAAATACCGGGAATTTAAAAAGTCACTTTCATTTATTTACATTGACAATAATATATCATCATAAATAATTATTTATAAATCATCAATAGTAAAACATCATAAATAATTATTTATAAATCATCAATAGTAAAACATCATAAATAATTATTTATAAATCATCAATAATAAAACATCGTAAAGAATTATGAGTATTTAGTTGAGATATGTCTGACATCAGTGCACAGTCACTCACTTTATTTAAAAAAACAAAACGAAAAAAACGTTCGTTACTGCATGTTTTCCTGTGAAGGACTACAGGAGGGTTTCGTTGGACTGTGGAAATAAAGGAACGCTTATAGCCGCTTAGCTATAGCAGACACATGTACAGAAAGGATTTTGATTGTATCTCCAAAAATTCCTGTCCCAACCGATGATTGAACCCGGGACGTCAATGGTCTGAGAACGGAATTCTATTCTTACGGCCATGCTCTCCACGTCACTTTATAGACACCCTGTATAACCCTTCCATACATAGGGTTGATAACCGTAAGATATAGCTGTAACAATGTTAAATATAGAGGTGACAGCGGTAAAGTATATAAAACAACAATAATTACTACCACAGTTATTTTTTTCTGGAGTTACGCAGGGACACGCCGTAAACCCCCACTCCCCACCAAATTAACAATAGACTGGCAAAAGCTAGTGCTGTATTTGGCAGATTACGCAACAATGTATGGGACAGAAGAGGTATAAGAACAACCACCAAACTACAAGTATATCATGCTGCTGTTATACCAACCTTACTATACGCCTGCGAAACGTGGACAATGTATGCTAGACATGCAAGAAAGTTAAATCATTTCCATCTTACCTGCCTACGTAAATTACTAAACATCCATTGGTGGGACAAAGTACCAGACTACGAGGTCTTGGAAAAATCAACCTCAATAAGCATCCACACAATACTTATGAAGGCGCAGGCACGCTGGGCAGGCCATCTTGTGCATATGGAGAACTCGCGATTGCCAAAACAAATATATTATGGAGAACTCAAGGCAGGATTTCGAAAAGCTGGTGGACAGAAAAAGCGTTTCAAAGACACGCTCAAGTCATCCTTGAAACATCTTAACATTGACGTAGGCGCTTGGGAGAGCCTCGCTCAGGATAGAGCAGCATGGCGTTACAGCATTAGAACGGGAGCACTAGCGGCAGAAGAATTCAGACAAGAAACTGCAAGACAGAAGCGGACACGTAGAAAAGAAAAAACATCTCAACCTCACACAGATACCTTCTATTGTTGTCAATTCTGTAAAAGAACATTTTGTGCGCGCATTGGACTTGCTAGTCATTTAAAAACGCACTATTAACTTTATTATTTTATTATTTATTGTTATTATTATTATGGTTGAGTTTTTGGTCATCGTCGATCACGACGGACGAACATCATTTGTCCCGAAACTTGTTGGAATTATGTTATTTTTATTCAGTGCTAATCTAAAGAAACTTCATGTCCCATGGAAACAAAGACCTACAATATGAAGAAATCACAAGTTAATCTGGTCTATTTTTGCTCGTCTAATGTTGAGAATACTACAAGCTCAAATAATACTACAGTCTAACATAATAATACAATCTTAGATAATACTACACGCTTAGATAATAATACAATCATAGATAATACTACAATCTTAGATAATAATACACCGTTAGGTAATACTACAATCTTAGATAATACTACAATCTTAGAAATGCTGCAAATCTTAGATAATACTACAGGCTTAGATAATACTACCCCGACGAAACGGATGTGTCGGGCCATTGGCGCAAATAAAACGGCGACATAACGCATTTCCATTCTTCAGACTAAATCCTGCTGGGAATCTAGAAGGACCATTGTCCAGCTACACGGGAGATCCAGCGGGAGTTTGAGAATGAACGCTGAAGACGAAGAAGATAATGCTACAAGCTTAGATATTACTGAAATCTTAGATAATACTACAATCATAGATAATACTACAATGTTAGATAATACTACACGCTTAGATAATATTACAATCTTAAATCATATAGTCTCACAATTAACGGGAAATACAGAAATATTAAAACCGAATAAACTCATTAACTACCCACAACTCCCCTTTTTTAAATTAAAGTAGGACTAATCCAATTATTGATTTATCAAACTATTTCGTATAAAAGTAAATAGTTTTTTTTATAAAAGTAAATAGTTTTTGTATAAAAGTAAATAGTTTTTGTATAAAAGTAAATAGTTTTTGTATAAATGTAAATAGTTTTTGTATGAAAGTAAATAGTCTTTGTATGAAAGTAAATAGTCTTTGTATAAATGTAAATAGTTTTTGTATAAATGTAAATAGTTTTTGTATAAATGTAAATAGTCTTTGTATGAAAGTAAAAAGTCTTTGTATAAATGTAAATAGTTTTTGTATAAATGTAAATAGTTTTTGTATAAATGTAAATAGTTTTTGTATGCAAGTAAATAGTCTTTGTATGAAAGTAAATAGTCTTTGTATGAAAGTAAATAGTCTTTGTATGAAAGTAAATAGTCTTTGTATGAAAGTAAATAGTCTTTGTATAAAAGTAAATAGTCTTTGTATAAATGTAAATAGTTTTGGTATGAAAGTAAATAGTCTTTGTATGAAAGTAAATAGTCTTTGTATAAACGAAAATAATATTTTTATTAAAGGAAATAGTGTTTGTATGAAAGAAAAATATGTATTTTATCGAAGGAAATAGTTATTTTTAATGACAGTAAATAGTCTTTCTAGGAAAGAAAATAGTTATTGTATGATAGGAAATGTTATTTTTATGACAGGAAGCAGTATTTTAGTAAATTAAATAGTATGTGCATGAAAGATAATAGTCTTTGTAAACAAATTGGATATTAGCAAAGTCGATATTACAAAATAAAGACACAAAAAAGGAGGGAATCGCAATTTGATATGTATGCATCGTGTATCCATTAGTTGTTGTTGTTTTTTTAGAAAAAAGACACTGATTGCTATTAATACTTCTACAATAATTACATAGAACCCAATCGCATACTTTGAGAACCATTTATCCTATCTGTCCGCTGAGAAATATTGTCAGATTTGCTTGGCTGTGACTTCTGAGCGGTTCCAATCGATTGGCACGCATTAAAAACTATCATTTATTTGCCTCATTCGTAATTTTTGTGTCAGAGTTATGTTTTCATATTCCGCTTAAAACCAGATCTATCTTTTTTCCCCCTGACAATTGACAGCTGCATGTTTAGAAAATATTTCCTTCCCTCGTTCGTTCTATGAGAAATATCAACATTTGAACATGTGTTTAGCTGTGTTTCCGAGCAATCTGATACTATTGTTATCGATCCCTCTTGACCTTTCAGCCACCAACAGGTAAGTAGATAAAAAGACACTGAAGATTTCCGTGTTCCTTTGCTGACCTTTTTTTTAAATGTCTCTACAACAGCTCTATCTACAACAATTATATCTGCAACAACAATATCTACAACACTTACAACTATATCTACAACAATTATATCTGCAACAACTACAATTATATCTACAACAATTATTTCAACAACTATTTTTACTTTAGCTTTTGCAACTGCTTGAATCAAAGCATAACTAACAATCTGCTGCTAAATTGTATTGATAATTCAGGTTCTACTATTACTACTAATACTACTATTACTACTAATACTACTATTACTACTACTACTACTACTACTACTACTATTACTACTACTACTATTATTATTACAATTACAAATGCATAACTTCTGTTACTATTGCTACGTTTGCTATTAATACTACTATTGATAATAATACTGCATGTAGGTATGGCCTTTTGCATCTTGCAGACTGTCATTAAGTGAAATATAGCAATCCATTTAGCATTTTCTCAGGAATGGGATGGGAACTTCGCAAGCGATCATGTCACACATACAGAAGGTGTTTGTTTGCGTTTTTCTCCTATTTCTTGCATATATTTAAACATATTGTTTCTGAACAGCGTTGCCGCCGCACGTAAGTTATGTTCTCCAGACATTCCGAGTTTCGACAGTGTTTTCCCAGATTTTGCGGTCTATGATAACACCTTTCATTTAGAATTTACACTTTCATTGAGAATTTACAGATGTTTTGTATACCTCAACATTGATCTACCGCGTGCTCGCTGTCCTTTAGTGAGTTTTCTGAATAGTATTTGTTTTGGAATGCGGCAGTTTGGCATTCTGAGGACGTGACCCAACCAAAGACATCTACTTCTATTAAGTGCTTCCATGTTAGATGGTAGCTAGGTACGACGTAACTTCCCTAGTTAGTTAGTCGTTTATCATCGTCATTGCACTCCGGACAAGTCCATAGGTGCTCAGATCTTTCCTTGAGTGTATCCGCCATTACACGTTGACTGACAGTCCCAGTACGTTGTTGATTGACCATCATTCTTTTTCGCCCACGAAAACTCTCCTTTCTAGCGACACCACATTTCAAACTAAGTTCTTTTATTCTAATCATGGAAAAGAGTCATCGTCACTTCTACAGTCATTTGTTCGTGCGTTTTCTCGTAGGGCATTCAAAATGTCTGCCCCATCCATCGCTCCACCAACAGCCGTAGTAGCATCGTGGGCGGCCAACCTATCTGCTCTTTCATTACCCCGGACTCCCGCGTGTCCCGGCACAAAAATAAAAGTCACTGTACGCTCACAGGAATTATTCACTGCATCCAGCTACTGTTCTCGAATGTACCCCGTCTGTACTTTCACTATCATGTTCATGGATTCACTGGGGATACAGGCATGCTCGCAGACAGTCTGTGAGCAGACCCATTGCAAAGCTTTGGTCACCGCCAGATTCTCCATTGTCAAGCTGCTTGTCGTCTGAACGAATGCACCACTTTCCTCTCTGATAGTCTCCCCCCACCTTTGAGCCGTGAAAGCCCAGGAACTCCTGATGTGTCTCTCAACCGACCCATCTGTATATATAACTATATCACCTTCCCTGAAATTCTCACTGATCAGAGCGAGCACCTCCGACTCGACCACTGTCGGACACCATTTCCTGCACTCTCTATTGAGTGTTATTACTCCTTCGAAGGCTGTTGGGTAATCCGAGGGTGCCAGACTCCATTCGGCACCAGGTAGTACATCCTCCAATCTGCAGACACTCTGTATAACGTCCTCTGCGCGCCCCATCCACGACTTTCCTCTCTTTAGTCGACTTCCTTTCAGTTTGATAATTTCTGGGTGTAGAAGGTGCTTATTATCAGCGGTGATTTTTAGGTAGTCCCGCGCCCTGCACATTTGTATTCTTTGCTCCGCAGTTGGGCAATCAAGTAGGTATCGCATATCCCGAGCCGACGTATCTCTCGTGCACCCCAAAATTATTCTCATTGCCTCATTTGGATTCTTTCCAATCTTAACTTCCATAGTAGATGGTAACTAGGTACGACGTAATTTTCCTGGTAGATGGTAACTAGGTACGACGTAACTTCCCTGGTAGATGGTAACTAGGTACGACGTAACTTCCCTGGTAGATGGTAACTAGGTACGACGTAACTTCCATGTTGGTGATTATGTCGTACTATTTAATGTTTCATTCTCTTCATTTCTTTCATTACATTTTCAATCCTCCCATTTTTGTTTAATGTCATCTATATCATTAGAATGTTGATAGAAAGATCAGTTGAAGTGAAGACAGATCCATATCTGTGCTTCATAGACTATACGAACGCATTTGACAAAGTGAAACATAAGGAAACCATCAGTATGTTAAAGGTTATCAACATTGATAGTAAAGACCTTAGAATAATAGAGAACATATATTGGCAACAAACTACAGCGATCAAAATCAACAACCAAATAGGGGGATTTCATCCAATGAGACAAGGAATCCGACAGGGTGTGTGCTATCACCTGATCTGTTTAACTTATACAATGAAATAATTTTTAGATCTATAGAAAATATGCCAGGAATAGCTGTAGGTGGATATAATGTGAATAAACTGAGATATGCTGACGATACGGTTCTGGTAGTAAAGAGTGAAAAAGAACTACAATAATTGATTACAATTATAGTGGAAGAAAGCGCAACGGTCTCAGCTTGAACACCAAGAAAACAGAAGTAATGGTTACATATAAGACATCAAACTTTTCTAAAGGTAACATCAAGATCATCAGGACAGTTCTTAACCAAGTAGACAAATTTAAATATTTGGGCACAATTATTACTTCAGATGGTAGATGTGTCACTGAGATAAAAAGTCGAACAGTACAGGCAAAAGCAGCATTCTAGAAGATGAGGAACATCTTGTGTAATAAATCATTATCAATAGAAGCAAGAAAGAACATATTAAAATGTTACATAGCCCATACTGTTATATGGTTGTGAAACATGGACAATTGACAATATTGCAAGAAAACATCTGAAGGTCACAGAGATGTGACTTTATAGAAGAATATTGAAAATATCATAGACAGCTAAAAAGAGTAATGCTATAATTCTACAACTGGTCAACTCAAATATAGAACTTATTAACTGTATTAGAAGATGACAATCACAGTTCTGGATCATGTCATGAGAAGAGGTGGGCTGGAAAACATCGTAACAACTGGAAAGATCGGGGATAAGAGAGACAGAGGAAGACAACGTGAGAAAATGTTGGATGACTTGAAAGCCTGGCATGATACAAAATCATCAAAAACTATATCTAAACGTATAACAAACAGAGGACTGTGGAGAGACATGATCGCCTATGCCGGAAGGCATGGTACGAATAAATCAATGAATTTAATTTTCAAGATTTTGCCGAGACATCTTAGATTAAAGATGTTTAGACTATATGTTTCGCCGAGAATTCTTAGATTAAAGATGTTTAGACTATATGTTTCGCCGAGACATCTTAGATTAAAGATGTTTAGACTATATGTTTCGCCGAGACATCTTAGATTAAAGATGTTTAGACTATATGTTTCGCCGAGACATCTTAGATTAAAGATGTTTAGACTATATGTTTCGCCGAGACATCTTAGATTAAAGATGTTTAGACTATATGTTTCGCCGAGACATCTTAGATTAAAGATGTTTAGACTATATGTTTCGCCGAGACATCTTAGATTAAAGATGTTTAGACTATATGTTTCGCCGAGACATCTTAGATTAAAGATGTTTAGACTATATGTTTCATATGTCTAGGTCATGGAACAACCTGGATAACTAATAGCATACACAGGAAGTTGAATTCATTAAGTAATGCAAAATAAGATAAACATGTTACAAGGAATATTTAACTATGAACATATCTAGATAAAAATGTATATAAGAAATATGCAATAAAACACAACATGACAATTTTCCAACGTTGCGGTCCTATTGGGACCTTTTTCAAGAAACACACATTAAAAAAAACTAAAAAAAAATACACCAAACCGTAAATATCTTTTAACAGTTAACAGCAAAATAACTTTATTTTCTTTATTTTTTTTTGTTTGTTTTGTTTTTTGTTGTGTTTCTTGAAAAAACGTCCAAATAGGACCGCAACGTAGGAAAATTGTCATGTTTTGTTTTATTGCATATTTATTATATACATTTTTACCTAGATATGTTCATAGTTAGGTATTCCTAGTAACCTGTTTATCTTATTTTACATTACTATTTGTTACTTTGGTTACTGCGGCACCCTCCACTTTGTCGGACGCCCTCCGACCATTTGGTTATTTTTATTTTGAATTAATGAAATTGACTTATGATACACCATGACAACCTCCAGCCACACAACAAAACAATTAATGGTAATTCTACAATATTTTACCCCCCCCCCCCAACTGAGTAGGATGATGCACACCGCTGACAATTGCAGTCTGTTTATAAAAAAAAGAAAAAAAAAGAAAATAAATAAAGTAAAAAATAAAACTCATGGAGATCGACACACGCAACAGTATCATCAAGCACAAAGCGGTTCAGTGTCAGTGGGGTGATTTTTTAAATTTAATACATATATTCCTGACATGTATCGCTATTACCATTAATACGTCTAGCATCATTACTATTAATGCTACTACAGTCACTACTGATAATATTACTACAATTACTAGTAATACATTCAGTGCTACAATCAGTGAACATCATCCACTGACAGCTAACCGTGTTCTCACCTTCCACCACCATAGCTCTGCTTTCCGCACATGATCTTTTCAGACACTCCCTCTTCTTCAGTCGGATCATAAGATGTCAGTGATGTTCTGTCTGCGATCCTTTCTGGTTGCCTAGAGACGTGACAAGAACATCAGGGACGTATTAGGCCGCATCCATCTCAAGCCTGGCGTTCTTATTTTTTTGGCACTACCTGCAGCAAATGTAGTAACTTTAGTACAGATGTGCGTACGTCACTCAAACATCGTCTGTCACATTTGCCGGAGCCACCTTCAACATTGAAGATATTTTCACATGCGTGTTCCGCAGCGTCATTTATGCCATCATCTACAAGTGGCCATCATCTACAAGTGGCCATCATCTACAAGTGTTGTACCATGACGTGCATAGGGATGGAACCATCTTGTCAAGATTGCGAAGCACGATGTGTGATTTTTAACAGGTGTACCAGCTTTTGTTTATTCTCTGTGCACATATTTGTGTTTCATGTGTGATTTACGCATCTCTCGACAGTCTTGTATATGATACTATACATCTGAGTCATAAACTGGCAACGTTCATTCGTATTATTCATTATGTCATCAAACTGTGATTCCAGGATGTAAACACGCGTGTTGTGATCGTGTGAGCTGCGTTCAACCAGTAAACAAAGCCTAGGTGTGTCTGGCTTCATGATCGACTGACAGCATTTTAGATGATCAGAAAGTTAGCGATGTTGGTTTCTCTCAAACAGTATGACGATTTTGTCAAACATGACAGGTAAAGCTGAAATGCGGCAGAACCTTCTTATTAGGGTTGATAGTTTATCGACCCACAGGGTATTAAAAGCAATCTCCAGCAGTGCGGGTTGGGCCGTACAGAGAATGGTGAGGTACAGAGAATGGTGAGACACATAGAAAGTTAACGTAATCTACATCATCGGATTTCATTTCCTGTCATCTTGATTTGTTTTGTCGCTGCTTCCAGAAGATTTCCGAAACGATAGTGAGATAAACGTTTGGAACAATTCTTCCCCAGTTCCAGTCATTCTCACATCCACGAAAATTTACTAGACGGGAGGAGATTTCTGACTTTATGTGCATTGGAATGTGCACACACTACTCGATAATTATTAACATAAATATACCAGTTAGACGAACGGCCCTAATTGGGAGAGAGCTAGCAAGGTAAAATACGTACATGCATCGCTGAGTGAAACGCACCTTACATGTGCCTATCAACTTCAACTCTGTGAAAGAGGTGCCGATTATATATATATATATATATATGGCTGCCCTATGTCACCATTACTATTCAATATCGCAATTGACTGAGCTATGAGGAAAAGCACATCCACCGCAAATTTAGGAATCAAATGGATAAATCAAAAAACATTAGAAGACCTCCATTTTGCTGATGATCTTGCACTATTGAGTGAAAACAATCAAGATGCACAAACATAAACTGATAGATTAAAACTCATCGCAGGACAAATAGGTCTCCAAATCAATTCATCAAAAACAAAAATTATGGAGTTCACCAATTCACCTAACGCAATTACTTTAAATGGACAACTTGAAAAAGTACACAAATTTGAAATTAACACTCGAAGATGATGTCATGACAGAAATTACAACTCGCATTGCACTAGCATTAAGTGCCTTTAACAGACTGTCTAATATCTGGAGGTCAAAGTCAAACAGAACATGCACAAAAGTACGTTTATTTAATTCCTGCGTTATCCCGGTGCTATCATATGATGTGAGAGCTGGAAAAGCTTTTTATCTTCAGAAAAGAAATTACTGAGTTTCGAGAACAAATGTCTTCGTAGGATAACTAACACCCATTGGAGTATATTCAAATAGAATGATAAAATCAGAGAAGAGACATATCAAAATTTCATCACAGATGTTATCAGAAAACGCCGTTGGTCCTACATTGGGTATGTCCTACACGCAGACATCAACAGAATACACCACCAATCTGTTGAATTGATACCTACAGGCAAAAGAGATAGGGGTAGACCAAAAGAAAGACTCAGAAGACCAATACTTAGAGAAAGTAAAACAATCAATATGCATACTATTCAAGAACTGCACAGAATAGCTTTGAACAGACAGAATTGGAGAGATCTGACATCTTCGCTAACTTCAGCGCAAAAGGAAAATGAATGAATGAATTTATATATATGTTGGAGCGGAAAAGGAATTGAGGAAATACGTGAAGCAGATGTTGGCTTCGCTATTAGAACAGCACTTATTGGCAAACTAACAGACTCACCAAAGGCAAATAATGATAGCCTCATGACAGAAAATGTCTCCCTGTTTATTTGGTCAGAAATATGCGACCATCATCAGTAATCTGCGCCAACAATGATAAATCTAGAAGATAAAGATAAGTTATATGATTAATTGTACGCAGCTATTACTGCAGTTAAAAGGCTGATAAACTAATTTTACCTGAAGATTAATATGCAAAAGTGGTTGCTAACAATGTATCCTGGGATAGTGTAATCGGAAAATATGATGGCGGTCAACGCAACAGCAATGGACGTCGTCTTCTACAAACATGTGGCAAACAAGACCTCCTCATTACTAACACCATTTTTCAACTTGTAACACGAAACCACACCACCTGGATACGCCCTCGATCAAGACAAAGGCATTTTATGGATTATGTAATTGTCAGAATACAGAACAGCCAACATGTTCAAATGAAAAAAAAGCCATGCGTGTTTATAGCTTTACTGATTGCAGGATTGCGTTATTATATCGAAACTAAAAATTCGCATCCAGACTGCAAGACGCCAACAGGGACACAAAGCGAAGAAACTGGTAGATTTCATGAAACTATCAAATATAAACACGCAACAGCCTCTAACTTCTACTCTAGAGAAATGTCTGCAAACTTCATTATTAGATGATGAAGACGTGAATACAAAATGTGCATATTTGTGCAAACAAATCTACGACATTACTATGGAAAAACTACAATCAATATAAGTTAATAATACTGCATGAAATGTGACAACAATAGTACTTAAGTATAACACAGGTTTTAGAAAGTTCCACTTGAACACGACGGACTATCACTAAAACTAAGGGGTTATGAGGTGTAAACAAGAAAACATACAAATTACAATACACAAGATATTTTCAACGTTTCTTTTTTTACTTCAAAAGTCAAAAAGAAAGACCTGACGGTTTTAAAAGTTTAAAATATTTTGTGTATTGTAATGTGTATGTTTTCTTGTTTACACCTCATAGCACCATAGTTTTAGTGATAGTCCGTCGTGTTCAAGTGGAACATTCTAAAACCTGTGTTCTGCTTAAGTAATATTGTTAAACTATGACATTCTGTCAAGAAAAAAATTACTAGTTTGATGAGAATGATAATAAAATAAAATAAATATTGGTTGACGTAATCTCGTTTGCAATTTAACATGTCTACACAGAAGATGATAAATGTGGTCGTGCAGACTTGTTAACTAGACGAGATTTCATATTGTTCATATTCAAGACCGGTCCAGATTCATAGCAGCTTGAGAATTTACACGTTGGACATCGTGACTAAAATCGCATCTTTATTTTATGGATGCTGTGTGGTCGAGGAAGAAAGATGTGCTGACTTATGTTGCAAAGCGAGTGGGTGTCATCTGAGAAGATCTGGTACATGTCATGTGCTGCATGATCTATCTTTTTAAATGACTCCTCGATGTTTCTTTATTATATTGTTCACTGATTCACGGACGTGGATCACTAATATTGCTTTTTGTTTCTGTGCTGTGTCGTGACTGTTGACATATGCAATGACCGGTCCACTGGTTATCAGTAAAAATCCGTATATACAATATATAATACCTTTGATCTTTGACACCTACATCAGCAGATTGTGAAACAAATTGCCGGCCCGCGACAACTAAACGTTTGAGAAACACTAGCCAAGAGAATATACATTAGAAAACTGAAATTCAGTTCAGCCGTGACCATCAACGAATATAACAACAGTTGTTTAACTGGAAAACAGCATTCTAAAATGACTCATCTTGAGTGTTCTGCGATTTTATTGGTAGCTATGTTTATACCATGTATCGACAGCAATTAAAACCATAGGAAAATCAAATTAGTCATTTTAGAGTGATGTTATCATGAAAGAACTCAAAATG
The DNA here is from genome assembly GCA_034231615.1 of Meghimatium bilineatum. Classification (NCBI taxonomy): domain Eukaryota; kingdom Metazoa; phylum Mollusca; class Gastropoda; order Stylommatophora; family Philomycidae; genus Meghimatium; species Meghimatium bilineatum. The sequence goes on along the minus strand of CM067319.1, from coordinate 72,192,773 downwards.
AGTGAAAGATCTCAAAATCCTTCCTGTACATGGCGCAGCGTCTGCTATAGCAATACAGCCTTTATTTCCACAGCCCACAGAAAGCCTCCCTGCACTCCTTCACAGAAAAAAAATTCAGTAACGAAAGAAAGAGTGATGTTTTCCAATGAGCCATTATGTAGTTAATGATCAAAATACATCACAGAAGCAAAACGGGAATAAGTGAGCCAAGTTCGTCAACAACAAAAAAACTGTCAAATATTGCATGTTTCCCGTTAAGTTAAAAGGGGGGGGGGGGAATTTGTAGCTGTGTGATAAAGGCCGCATGTTCTTGCTTTCGCCACGTCATGTACAGGGTGCAATTTTTTATTTACAATCCAACAGAAAAAAAAACCCAATCCTTACCGGGGAACGAACTCTAGACCCCTCAAGTCCGTGAATCGGTAACAATCAAGTTGTCTGTGAGCTGTGATAAAAAATTACGCTACACAAATTAGTCAACAAAAAGATATTCCGCACCACATAACATATTACAAGATGATAACAGATTGTATCGTTCGGAAAAATATCTAAATATAAAGACAGTCAGAAAGACAGATTTACAGAAACATTATAGATTGTGCTTGAAGGGGGGGGGAGTGTGTCAAGGGGTCCAAGACACATTAGTTCGGACATTTGTTGAATGGAATAGAAATGGGGCGAAATTTCGGAAAGCATTTGCGTATGGGCAGATATAATTCGATTCTTGGACAGATAGCGTGACGATTAGATTTATGTTATAGAAATTCATCACAATAGAGAAACAGAACGAGATGAAGATAGAGAGAGAGAAAGAGAGAGAGAGAGAGAGAGAGAGAGAGGGAGTTTGGAAGGAAGAATAGGAAAGGGGTGAAAACTGGGCGTATGAATATAAAGTTTTGTGGAAAGTAAGAAATGCGATTAGGAATAACATGAAAAATGACATCGATAAACAGGTTATGACGCAGATAAGTGCGGTTTTTTTTTGCTTGTTTCATATTGAACGTTGACTGTAATAGATCTCCAACATTTTCTGTCTCTTGTCTACACGATCAGATCAAGTGTCATCTTCACATCGAAGGTTGACAGTAACACATCTTCAACATGTTCTTGTCTAGACCAGATCAAGTATCATCTTCGCATCGAATGATGGCTGTAATAGGTCTCCAGCTTTTTCAATCTCCTATTTTATTTTAACAGTCTCCCATATTATCTGATGTACATCGCCTACATGTGTACATATATTCAGAGTTTTTTTCCCTCATATTGTGACATTTTGTGCTCCTAGTTATGTTTCTCTATTGTGACATGACATTGTTTGCTCCTAGTTATGTTTCTCCGTTGTGACATTGTTTGCTCCTAGTTATGTTTCTCTATTGTGACATTGTTTGCTCCTAGTTATATTTCTCTATTGTGACATTGTCTGCTCCTAGTTTTTTTCTATTGTGACATTGTCTGCTCCTAGTTTTTTCTATTATGACATTGTCTGCTCCTAGTTTTTTTCTATTGTGACATTGTTTTTTGTTAGTTATCTTTCTCTATAGTGACATTCTGTGTTGTCCATTTATGTTTATTTATTGTGGCATATTTTGCTCCTAGTTATGTTTATTGTGACATTGTTTGTTGCTAGTTATATTTCTCTTTTGTAACATTGTTTGCTCTTAGTTTTTTCTCTATTGTGACATTGTTTATTCCTAGTTATATTTCTCTATTGTGACACTGTTTCTGGTTATGTGTCGCTATTGTGACTTTCTTTCTAACCGTTTTCTACCGATAGCTGCGTCACAGTAATCAGCCACATCATGTGTGAAAAATAATTTATAGTGTATGGAGAATCTGTGTTGTAGTGGTTAAGAGTTGTATGGAGAATCTGTGTTGTAGTGGTTAAGACGCTTGCTTTGTGCTCAAGTAGGATGTAGCCCAAAGAACGGCTGCGTTGTGTCATGCTTTACAGCTTGGCTGTCTCTTATCTGCCTCTTTTGACCTGACATATCCGACTGCAGTATGGGTTTTAGGTCAGTTTTGACTATACATGGGATGCAAAATTCAAGAAGGAAGCCAGAGGATAAATTAAAAAATCTTGAGTCTAAGGGAATTGAACGAGTCCGTTCAACGGCACCAAATCGGCTAGCAACTCTAGGAAAGGTTAGTCAAGTACGGAAAATCTCATGTACGAGAGTTGCTAGGCGATTTTGTGGCGTTGAACGGACTGAACGAATGTTTACACTTTGGATGGGACAGCCAACTCGACTCTAAATTTGATGTATTGTAGAACTACAATATTCACGTCATAGAGTCATGACACTGAATGGCGTATTTTTCTTCATATTCAACTGTAGTTAGACACAAGTTCAAGTTGAGACCAAGTAGCGTAGTGGTTAGCGTACTGACTTCGCATATGAGTGATACTGGGTTCATTCCTCAGTTGAGGCGAAAATGTTTTCCAGATGGCAACGCCTCTGACTCGACCCAGCCTTAATTGGGCACCATATTAATCATGGAAATTAAAAACTGCAAGGGAGAGGGGATGGCTACTACCATCATATAGCAGAGTCACTGAAATGTGAGGTCGCTAACATCTCCCACCCCTTCCGGTGTTAATACATGCTATGGGTTAACGTTACTTTATTTAGACACAAGTCTTAGGACGGACAACTTCTTAAGCAGTTCTCAACCTCCAGCTAGTTAGCAGGATACAGTTCAGAGAATCAAAACACTGTCACATGTCTCCCATCTTGACTGTGGTCTCTACATCTTGACTGTGGTCTCTATCCCCCATCTTGACTGTGGTCTCTACATCTTGCGAGCAGACATGTCCACATTAACCATGATATTGTTTGTTACTTATTTTTCGTGTGACTCCCTCCCCCAGCCTATCCCCCAATCGTGAATGTGACCACCAAATTTTAAACTATTGGTTCATTGCTCATCTACAAGCTTTCGCCTAGAGGTAGGGTCACCATAATTTCGTTTTGTAAAAAATATTACACATTTTTTTATATGTAACAGATATAGTGTATATTCTACAAATTTTAACAGGAAACAATATAAATCTGACACTTTTCACATACAAAAATATATTTCTAATAAATAAATTTGTTACACGTTTAAACACATAACAAAACTTTAGTATTAATATTATTACTTTTCATCAAATTAAAACCACATATCCACTACAACTGCACATTGACTAACAAAAACACATAAACACTACAACTGTACATTGACTAACAAAAACACATAAACACTACAACTGTACATAATGTGTCATGTGACGTATTCCTTCCAGAACGTTGTCTTCCCAATGAACTCTCTGGATCTCTCTATGTCTTTGGGCGATATGACTTGCATTTTCTAGCGATGTATTCATGTTATCTTTAATGTCGTGAGTCCATCGTCTTCTTGGTCTGCCCTTTCTCCTCTCCCAGGTACTCTTCCCTCCATTATTTGTCTCTCTAAACAGTTGTGTCTCTTTATATGACCAAATAGGCGTAGTTTTCTTTTTGTTATTGTGTTTAGTAACCAACACTCTGGAATATTCAATGTGTTTATAATATCTGAGTTTCTGATTTTATCCTTCCATGATATTCTAAGTATCTTCCTGTAGCATTTCAGCTCGAAGGCGTTGATCTTCTTTGCCGCTGTTTTACTTAGAGTCCATGTTTCTGAACATAGACTAACACAAAATGTCACATATTATTTCTATTCTTCCGCGACCTTATTCTTATGAGTATCTACAGATTGAGTTTGTTGTTGCGTTGTTTTATTACTTCGTAATTAACTTCGTAATGTTGACAAGACATGTCTCTAAAAGTTATATTACACATATATAAGAGACATCTTGTATATGTATTAAGTTGTTTCTCTCCTGTGTCTATTTTGCCAGCATAAAGAAACAAATTCGCTCCATATTTATTTCCATTATGAGGAGATAACAATTGTTCTCTTTTAGGTCAACTTTTAACAATAATGAGTTTTTTTATGTGACAACAAATCGTTAAATTGTGTATACTTATATTTTTCCACGAATAGTTTTAAATTACTAACTAGATCAAAACACTTAACATCATGAATTGAAATTCCCATCTTAATCAGAGACTGGAGAGAAAATTCTTCATCGTTCCAATTTGGTACCGCATGAGGGATGCTTCTTATAGAAGCTTCAAGGCATGTCATCTGTACAATCCCGTAGTCGTAACATTCGATAACAGTAACAATGTTGTTCTGACACGCCGACGTTGTGCTTGAACTAGTTATGGGCACGGCGTGGGTGGGCGGAGCAACAAAGAAACATGTCGCAGGGGCCAGAGTTGTGCCCTGATGTCGACGTCTGTTTAGGCGGCATTTGACTCGAAACACCGTCGAGTCGAATGGCTGCTGGAACAGGGCGGAGCACTTATGGGAATGCCCCACGTGCTGTGAGGCCAGTTTCTAATCAAGAATCACGGAGACATTCAATTAAAACAAGGCATCTTTAATTTTAAGAATTACACTAAAAGCACACAATTAAAACACATGCATACCACCAATATTATTTGAAATAATTTTAAATCGTTTTAGATGGACAATTTAATATTCTTTGTTATGATATTCATAAGAAAAAGTCAATAAAAGTACGGAAAGTAAAAACCATAGAACTGTTCCTCGTGTGAGATCATTCCATTACCACCCTTTGTGTCCCAAAGGTCCCATACCTAATTTCTTCTGTGTGAGCCGTGTTGGGTAATGGCAACAGTCGAATTAGACTCAGGGTTGATACACTTTCATAGACAAGGTGCTGCTTTGCCTAATACGTCAGGGGTCTGGCATATGACCTGTGCATTTCTTACGCACTCGACTCATCCGCTTGAGATGGTCATCGAATACATGGTCAAGACTTCCAACATGTTTCTTCTAACTAAAGTCAAGACTTCCAACATGTTTCTTCTAACTAAAGTCAAGACTTCCAACATGTTTCTTCTAACTAAAGTCAAAACTTCCAACATGTTTCTTCTAACTAAAGTCAAGACTTCCAACACGTTTCTTCTAACTAAAGTCAAGACTTCCAACATGTTTCTTCTAACGTAAAGAATTCCAACGTGTCTCTTCTAAAGACAAGACTTCCAACATGTCTCATCTAACTAAAGTCAAGACTTTCATTTTGCCACTTCTAAAGTCACTATCAATATGAACCGGTCAATCAAGGCTCAGATAGCAACAACACACACATTTGTACAGGTATATAAATTCATAGAGAACCACAAACATTTCAACAAATACGTAGCATTATGCATTCGTACTGCAAGGACCATTAAACCTTCTTGCTGTAAGTCGACAAACACAAACAATACACACACAGATGCAAGGTTTCTTTTGTATAATATAGGTACATTATCCATATACTTAGAAAGCTTCTTGTAATATTTCAAGGACATCAGAAAGTAGACATCCTGCCGCGATAGACCGGTTCAGTTTTATATTAATTTGGGACAGAACGGCTTTTAGAACCACATCCCATAATTTGGACAAATATGCTTCTATAAATAACACAATTGTATTCAAAGGTTAAAATGTCAATTAAAACTAAATTGAATTCTAAAAAAAATATATTTCATTAGTCAAATTCGAAAACTTTTTGTATCAATTTGCGAGGCAAATTGGGGTTACCTGAAAGGACCTGGTTCAGAATCCGTCCGCAATTTTCATTTTTTTCCCTATAATTACTCTATTCTCCCTAATTATATTATTCATGTATTTATGTTACTTCTGAAACAACCGTACTTCTGTTTGTGTTATTTATGTTACAGGTATGCTTTGTAGTACGACTACGTAACTGTATGTACCTGTATGAATGTGTGCGTATCCTCGGAAACATGTAGATAACTATACAATTTGTTATCTGTGTGATCGATCAATCATCGATGTTTGTTGCTGTTTATGGATGTTTCTTATGCATTATCCACACGACCTTGACTAGTTATGGGTTTTGTGGATTATGGATGATATTTTGATCAATAATCTGATTGTTCGTTTCCATGGAAATAGCAGTGGGTTTCAGAATTGATGACATTTAATAAATACTTGTTGTGACGTGATTGACATGCGTGCACAACAGTGCTTGCACAACATGTCATCTATATTGTGACATTTGACAACTAAATATACAATCGGTGCAGCACTTGTTGTTAGTTTAGGCATATTTGTACAAGTGACATTTGTGAATATTTGTTTTCTTGTGTTTATTTGTTTCCATGTTTCTTTGTAATCGCCATGAATTATGATCAATTAGCTCTTGCTTCCCATGTGCAATGAGGAGTTTTTTTAACGAGGTTTATTTCATACACATAAAACACTTCAACTGCGTGTGAAGTAAATACGCACCTGACTCAGAAGAGATAGAAACAATGATCAATAAAATGTTTTCTAACTGACTGGAGTGTTTTGTTTTTTATGTCAAATGTTATTTTATCTGAACGCCAATGTTATACTCTCGTTATTAGTTAGTTAGTTAGTTAGTTATTCCTCTAGGGACAATGACGGCACATAGAGCGGATGTCATTGATTTTCATGTCCCTCGTTTCATTGCAATTTGCTTTAGATCTTCATTGTTTCTGATACCGATGGTGAAACATTCCCTTGTAATAGTTCTACGTAAAGTTTCTTTTGGTCTTCCTCGTTTCCTCTTGCCTTTTGGTGACCACATCAAAGCTTGACAGGGGAGTATTTCAGTATCCATTCGTAGCGCGTGTCCGATGTAATTCCAGCTTCGCATTCTAATATAGGTGGATACATATTCTTGTTGCGATTCTTGTCTGACAACTGTGTTTGATTTGAATTCTGACCAACGTATGTTCAGTAGCCTTCTAAGACATTTATTTTCAAAGGTGTTTATGCTTTGCTCTAATTTTGATGTTGCTTTCCAACTTTCGCATCCATATGTTAATGTTGGAATTATGCAGAAGTTGAAGATTTTGTATACTCCCGTTATATTCTCGTTATACTCAGATAGAGTGCTGTTTTTATTTAGTATGTGTTTGAACAGTAATCGCAAAGCATAACCCATACTACTTCCTGTTCACAGTTTTTAAGAATTTTGCCCCCGTAAATGTTTTTATTAATTTGGTCATCTCCCTCACCATGAAGAGGTAGGGTATGTACTAGCGTTAGATTTATTGTAAAATTTACACCTAACCCTGGTCTCACCTCCCAGGGTTCCACAATCTAGAAGTATCCTGAAGTTACACTAACGTTCTGCAAGTAACAAAAGTGACGTAATTTCTTAGACCGTGCAATAAAGTGAAAACAATGCGTAAACCATCATACACTACCAATGAACATGTGCATTGAATCTTATTTCGTTCACATTCCTCTCATCATCATCATCATCAAGAGCCGTCTCCGCAACGAAGGTTGGCTGCAACGTATCTCCAACATCTCCTGTCTCTTGTCTTGGTGGTGCACTCTGCTAGACTGTAACCTGTCCATCGTGTAATGTTACTCTCCAACGTGTATCTCTGCCTACCTCTTGCTCGCTTCCCTTTGACTTTACCCTCAAGTAAGGTCTTCAATAGGGTGTCATGTCTTTTAATGTGTCCAAAATATTTTATTTGCCTGATCTTTATTTCTCTTAGTAGTTCTTTCTTCATATTAAGTGTCTTTAGCACCTATTTATTTGTTTTCTTCTCTTTCCATGATGTTCTCCCTATTCTTCTATATACCCACATCTCAAAGGCATCAATGTTGTCTTCTAATTGTTTATTTAGTGTCCATGTTTCTGAGCCATACATTAATATGGAATAGATGTAGCATTTTATAATTCTCATTTTTAACTTGTTTTAGATCTCTATAATATCTTTTACATTCCTCTATAATATCTATAATAAGGAATTAAGAAATAAAGTAGAGATGTGTGCAGGTGTTTAGGGGCCATTGCTTTCAATAATTAAACGACGAAAACTAGCATGGTTCGGACATGTATGCAGGCACGATTCCTTGTCAAAAACAATACTGCAGGGAACTGTCGAGGGTGGAAGAAGCAAATAAAGGCATGGACAGACAACATCAAAGAATGGACAGGGCAAGATATTTCCACACTCTTCCGCATCGCTGAGGATAGAATTCGCTGGAGGACTCTGTGTTCTGAGGCATTCAATGTGGTACCCCTACGACCCTGAAGGGTTACGGGTTTATTGATTGATAATAATGAAATATAGGGGGTATGCTTTGTTTTTATACATCATTAAAATGTGCATGTGTTTGTAAACTATTATTTATAGTAAGTATTCAGAGACTCTTCAACAAGTTATCAGTTTCCCACATTTTGGACATACAATCACAAACGATGGTACGCGTACACATAGCGTGAAATGAGAATTAGTTAGTTAAAATGGAGCGACTTTGTCTCAAATAGTGAACTAAAAAATAACACACTAAGTGTACATATCAGATAGTGATCTAAGAGATAAAACACACCAAGTGTACATATCAAATAGTGATCTAAGAGATAAAACACACCAAGTGTACATATCAAATGGTGATCTAAGAGATAAAACACACCAAGTGTACATATCAAATATAAGACAACGTAGATGAAACTACGTGGGAGATGTCCAAACACCAGAACCAACAAGTATTCACGTAGACACCGGATGGGAAAAGAGAACGAGAAAGACATAAAACTATTATTAAAACACCATACTTAAAACAAGAGAAATAATAGGTTGAAAATCAATAGAATAACTTAAATTTCAGGCAGCGGTCCGCAACGTATGTAGAATCAAAACTTCAGCCCTATGAGATGCTTGTCACACGAAAGTAACAAATCAAAAAAAGAAATCAACTATTAACATCCACACAAAAAAAACGCGACTTTTGTCAGTAAGAATGCCTCTCTACAGAACTGATAAATTAATAAGTACTTTACTCGTTGCGTTTTTGATTATTGTAGTGATTTTCGTTGGTCACTATTTATATATTTGGAGTCGCGTGCCAAAAATATCCCAGGCCGACCAACGAAATACACGGAAATAATCAAAATTGGCCTTCTAGGTCATGTTTACGTAACAAACAGTAGGCGCAGTTAATAGGCGAGCTCATCTCGTCCATCCAACTTGTCAATATCTTCTTATAGAAGCTTCATGGCATGTCATCTATACACTTATAGAAGCTTCATGGCACGTCATCTATACACTTATAGAAGCTTCATGGCACGTCATCTATACACTTATAGAAGCTTCATGGCACGTCATCTATACACTTATAGAAGCTTCATGTCATCTATACACTTATAGAAGCTTCATGGCACGTCATCTATACACTTATAGAAGCTTCATGTCATCTATACACTTATAGAAGCTTCATGGCACGTCATCTATACACTTATAGAAGCTTCATGGCACGTCATCTATACACTTATAGAAGCTTCATGGCACGTCATCTATACACTTATAGAAGCTTCATGGCACGTCATCTATACACTTATAGAAGCTTCATGGCATGTCATCTATACACTTATAGAAGCTTCATGGCACGTCATCTATACACTTATAGAAGCTTCATGTCATCTATACACTTATAGAAGCTTCATGTCATCTATACACTTATAGAAGCTTCATGGCACGTCATCTATACACTTATAGAAGCTTCATGGCATGTCATCTATACACTTATAGAAGCTTCATGGCATGTCATATATACACTTATGCTTCTCATGCTTTTATTTTGTTGTTGCAATGTATTTTTGTTATTTGTATATATGTATGCACTCTCTGTGATTGGGAGGGAGCCAGAGATGTACTACGCAGCACTGGGGACGAGGAAACTACAGCACTGTTTTTTCCTATGGATGAGGCCCATCAGGCACAGTTACTCAGGACGTGACAATCCTTTTGACTCGAACATTTGGTTGCATTCCTGGAACAGTAGAGACGTTCGGTATAACCAGTAAAATTCTTGAGACTAACGGGAATTGAACCAGTCCGTTCAACGGCACCAAATCGCCTAGCAACTATTGAACACGCGTTCTTCCGTACTTGACTAACCGCATCTCCAAAAAAAAAAGATGCGATTTCATCAAGCCTTTCAAACCGTGCACACAAAGTCACCAGAACGGACCGATCGAGACAAGGACTATTACAACAATAACAAACATCCCGTACAGGTATTGAAATATCCTCAGTAACAACAAACATATAACATAATATCCGTATTAGTTATTGGTTCAATTCCCGTTAGTGTCAAGAATTTTTAAAAATTGTCCTCTGGCTTCCTACTTATATTTACTTGTATAAACAATTACTTGAAGCAAAATTGTATTGTCTATATATGTTATCCATGTTTACAAGAAGACCTGTCGACCCTTGTATAACTAATACGGATATTATGTTATATGTTTGTTGTTACTGAGGATATTTCAATACCTGTACGGGATGTTTGTTGTTGTTCTAATAGTCCTTGTCTCGATCGGTCCGTTCTGGTGACTTTGTGTGCACGGTTTGAAAGGCTTGATGAAATCGCATCTTTTTTTGGAGATGCGGTTAGTCAAGTACGGAAGAACGCGTGTTCAATAGTTGCTAGGCGATTTGGTGCCGTTGAACGGACTGGTTCAATTCCCGTTAGTCTCAAGAATTTTTAAAAATTGTCTTCTGGCTTCCTACTTATATTTACTTGTATAACCAGTAGTCAATTAGTGGCGGGGAATGGGCACAGTGAACCCTATCTTGGCTACAGTGAATCGGAATAGTGCATAGGTTGAAACCTACCTTCCTGGTGGTGTGATAGTTATTCTCTGACTAGCCCGGTGTGAGCCGAAAATCCACAAACTTACCAGCATTATAATACCATTAAGTCAAAGGGCAAGAGCCCATGGACAGCTGGATCAACAACCAACCAACCAAGCTACTCTGACCACCTATAGTATACTGGTGACACATATTGGCAATACCTGGAAAGTTAACCATTGTTGGATATCAACATCTTGCACAGGTTGCACGTCTATAATTATTTATTCAATAACCAATAAATCAAGAATGATAGATCACAATTGGCAAGTGCTACATCGAGATTGTCGAAAGTAAAGACCTGTTTATAGAAAGTAAACAAGCCTTCATTCGTTACGTTTTTGATTATGGTCATGCTTTTCGTTGGTAACTATTGAATATACTTGGAGTCACGTGATCAAAAACAGGCAACGGCCGACCAACGAAATGTACGGTAATATTTTTTTTTAAATCAGCCTTTTGGGTCTTGTTTACTTTCTGTTCCAGAGTCAGGGCAGGAAATAAAACAAATAAAATATGTTGAACGTTAAAATACATGACAGATTTAAGTATCTGAATGTTGAATTGAGAGGAGGATAGCAAGAGGTAGGCAGAGATACAAGTTGATGGAAACATCATGAGGTGGACAGGATATAGTCTATCAAAGTGGACCACCAAGGCAAGAGACAGATGATGTTGGGAATTCGTTGCGGTGAATCTTCGATAAGGAGAAGGCACTTGATGATGGGGGAGTATTCAAGAAGAAGCAGATAGGAACATGTCTACGTGCTAGGCAACAGGGAGCAGCAACATGGTACTGATTGTTTGCTTGTTGGTTTGTTTTATGAGTTTGTTGTGTTTGTTAATTTGTTGATGTGTTTTGTTTTTTTGGTTTGTTTCTTGGTGTTTTTTTTTATTGGCTTGTGTTGTATGTTTTTTGTGTATTATTTTTATTTGTTTGTTTTGTTTGTTAATTTGTCGTTTTGTTATGTATTGTTTTGTTTCTTTTTTTATCTGTTGCTTTGGTTTCTTTGTTTAGTTATGTATGTGTTTGATTGTTTTGTTTTTTGTTTGTTTTTTTTTCATTTTTTCCCCTTGATTCTTTGTTCTATTGTTTTGGTTGTATGTTAGTTAGTTGTTTTTTTCGCTTGGTTGGTAGTTTCATTTGTTAGTTTGTTTGATTTATTTGTACATATCTTGGTAGGTTGGTCGGTTTACTTACTTGCTGTTTGGTTTAATTCTTTTTTGATCATTTATTTATGTATATATTTTAAAATGTGTTCGTCCGTTTTCTTGTTTTTATTCTTGCTGGTTTGTTTATGTATTTTTTTGTTTATAACTTCCTAGATTTGTTTCATTGTTTCTGTAATTGTTTGATTGTTTGTTTTACTATTAGTCACAGTTTGTTTATCTGTTTCTGTGTTTATTTTTTATTCCCAGTAATTTCCAACTGACGACGCTTTTTCTCCAATGTGCCATAGGGTTATTTCATTCTCAAGAGCTTTTCCTCCAATGTGCCATAGGGTTATTTCATTCTTAAATCTGTCTTGAATGCCGAGAAGTCTCCGACTTTCAGAAGTTGTAATGATGTGGGGAAAAACTTCAAAAATGATATTATGTATGTATAAAAAGTATATTGCACAGTTTTAGATAGAGACATCCAATAAAATCAGAGCCTTCAATCATTCAGAGTTATCTTTGTTTGCCTAATTTTAACCGCAATCTTTATGGCAGTATGATGTCGATAAAACCAAGAACAGAAGCTAAAGCAAGCGACCTTGGTGCTTGTTCATTATGATCGAGATTTGCGGAGAAAAACCTTTCATGATCACCACAGCCATCAGGAAAGGGTACAGGGGATCGCATTATGGGGGAGTTAGATAAATCTAGACATCACAACGAAGCACGTACTAAAGGGGTACTAGTCTTGCTGTTGTATTTTTTCCATCACTGTCTATGCAGACATGATTATTACCTTCAATAACATGAGGAAAATATTAACATCTAAACAAATTACAAACAAGTTAAAAATGAGAAGTATAAAATGCTATATCTATTCTATATTAATGTATGGCTCAGAAACATGGAGACTAAATAAACAATTAGAAGACAAAATTGATGCCTTTGAGATGTGGGTATATAGAAGAATAGGGAGAACATCATGGAAAGAGAAGAAAACAAATAAAGAGGTGCTAAAGACACTTAATATGATGAAAGAACTACTAAGAGAAATAAGGCAAATAAAATATTTTGGTCACATTAAAAGACATGACACCTTATTGAAGACCTTACTTGAGGGTAAAGTCAAAGGGAGGCGAGCAAGAGGTAGACAGAGATACAAGTGGGAGAGTAACATCACACGATGGACAGGTTACAGTCTAGCAGAATGCACAACCAAGAAAAGAGACAGGGGATGTTGGAGATCCGCTGCAGCCAATCTTTGTTGCGGAGACGACACTTAATGATGATGATGTCTATGCAGAACGGCAGTTATACGATAAATCATACGCTATGACGCTGAACAATTACTAAACACAGCGCTACCTGAGAGTTGCCAAACTGTTGGTGAAAAAAAGGACCAAATTGTTTGTAATAAATTTCCAAATTATACATACAATACTAGAAGCATGCTAAAAATCGGCATAACTTCTGTGAAATGCAAGTCAATGCAAATACTCTCTGGGTGTGTATGCCTATAAAATCAATACAGCCAAAATTACTGGTGTGGTCGCCAACAGTTAGGACTGCAGCAAAGCTGATATGAGACAATGAAACGCACAAAGTAATGAAATTTAGCGAATCACTGGAAGCACACAATCAAACACATACACATCAATACACATACAATCGACGTTTCGACCACGAAATTAAATTTATGTTAACTTTATATTATTCATTATCTGTTTGAGCTGAATTTTCTAATGTAAGTTACGTTTCGGCTCCTAATAGTAGAAAATATTTATCATGACATTTTCCTTTCATATGTCACTTAGTTTTATAAAACCTTTGAATCGGTAATGTTGCTTTATTATCATGTTTGCTCCTAGTTTAGGGAGTCAACGTTTGAAATAGATATTTGTATTCTTCTAAATAACTATTCGAGAACAAAAAATAGAATGTCAGTTACGAGAAATTCAGGATTTAACAGAAGTTTTACAAGCCGTGTTGAATGCAGTTTTCTGTTCCAAATGTTTTCAGAAAAACAAAATTCGCATCAATACATATGAATTAAATTTAACAATTTAATGTGTATCAATAAAGTATATATGGTATTTTATCAATGAGCAATATAAATGTATTGTTCTGAATATCGACGTGTTTCTTTGTTTGGTTGTTTCTGTTCAGACTCTGATAACAAACACGAAAATGGGTGTGGTTTCCACCGAGGAGCATGAAGTACTTTGAACTGGCCAGTTTACGACAGGGCTGCAATATTTGTGCCTTTCAGCCAAGCACATCCAATTTCGGCAATTATTCTATTCGGATGGAATTCCCTAGCCTGTGACAGCCTTCCTATCTGTCGACAGGCGAGGGATGTGTATGGAATCTCCGCTGTGATGGTTTACCACCCACTGTTTCCCTGATTAATGCTTTCTGTAGACATTATAGCAATGAAATACTTTGAAGCTATGATTATATTAAAATTATACATTTTATTGTTCACTATTCAGTAACTGAGTCTACAGTAACATTATAGTCCCTATCCTATTCAGTAACTGAGTCTACAGTAACATTATAGTCCCAATCCTATTCAGTAACTGAGTCTACAGTAACATTATAGTCCCTATCCTATTCAGTAACTGAGTCTACAGTAACATTATAGTCCCAATCCTATTCAGTAACTGAGTCTACAGTAACATTATAGTCCCTATCCTATTCAGTAACTGAGTCTACAGTAACATTATAGTCCCTATCCTATTAAGTAACTGAGTCTACAGTAACATTATAGTCCCTATCCTATTGAGTAACTGAGTCTACAGTAACATTATAGTCACTATCCTATTTAGTAACTGTCTACAGTAACATTATAGTTCTTATCATATTCAGTAGCTGAGTCTACAGTAACATTATAGTCCCTATCCTATTCAGTAAATGAGTCTACAGTAACATTATAGTCCCTATCCTATTTAGTAACTGTCTACAGTAACATTATAGTTCTTATCATATTCAGTAGCTGAGTCTACAGTAACATTATAGTCCATATCCTATTCAGTAACTGTCTACAGTAACATTATAGTCCCAATCCTATTCAGTAACTGAGTCTACAGTAACATTATAGTCCCTATCCTATTCAGTAACTGAGTCTACAGTAACATTATAGTCCCAATCCTATTCAGTAACTGAGTCTACAGTAACATTATAGTCCCTATCCTATTCAGTAACTGAGTCTACAGTAACATTATAGTCCCTATCCTATTAAGTAACTGAGTCTACAGTAACATTATAGTCCCTATCCTATTGAGTAACTGAGTCTACAGTAACATTATAGTCACTATCCTATTTAGTAACTGTCTACAGTAACATTATAGTTCTTATCATATTCAGTAGCTGAGTCTACAGTAACATTATAGTCCCTATCCTATTCAGTAAATGAGTCTACAGTAACATTATAGTCCCTATCCTATTTAGTAACTGTCTACAGTAACATTATAGTTCTTATCATATTCAGTAGCTGAGTCTACAGTAACATTATAGTCCATATCCTATTCAGTAACTGTCTACAGTAACATTATAGTCCCTATCCTATTCAGTAACTGAGTCTACAGTAACATTACAGTCCCTATCCTATTCAATAACTGAGTCTACAGTAACATTATAGTCCCTATCCTATTCAGTAACTGAGTCTACAGTAACATTATAGTCCCTATCCTATTCAGTAACTGAGTCTACAGTAACATTATAGTCCCTATCCTATTCAGTAACTGAGTCTACAGTAACATTATAGTCCCTATCCTATTCAGTAACTGAGTCTACAGTAACATTATAGTCCCTATCCTATTATCCTTTGCTTTGTGTTACTATGAAAACTTCTTTCCCATGTCCTGCTGTATAAAATTCAATATTTATAGAAATATTTATAATTAGACGTACTCAGTCAAGTTTATGAAATATATATTTTAGAAATCTACTCTTTCTTGGCAGGAGCAGAATATTCGATGTTTCTAATTTTGTTAATATTCACACAAAATACTGCCACACATTTATTAGCAAAATTTAAACAATAAAACCGTGAAAGTAGACATGTTGTCAAATGGGGAAAAAATATAATGATGGCCAAAAAATAAATTTCATGGCCAGTGGCTTTTAAAATTGGTCAAATTTGATAAATTTAGACATACAATGGCGAATATGACAAACATGGTTTGCCTTGACAATATGACAAACATGGTTTGCCTTGACAATTTCATAGACAAAATGGGACTGGTATATGAATATGCAAGTGAAGTATTTATTAATCAGCCAAGTGTTATGACAAGTAGCTAGAAAAGAGTGTTTCTCCGTTGCTCTATGTCTCTTGTGTTATTCATGGGTACAGCTGGTGGCATTTCTATGCCATGATAACAACACATGTCATGATAACAGCAGATGCCATGATAACAATACATACCATAACAACAACACGTCATGATAACAGCACATGTCATGATAAAAGCATATGTCATGATAACAAAACATGTTATGGTAACAACACGCCATGATAACAGCACATTTATGATAACAACACATGTTATGATAACAACCCATGTCATGATAAAAACACATACAATGACAAGAACACGTCATGATAACAGCACATGTCATGATAACAACACATGTCATGATAACAACACATGTTATGATAAAAGCATATGTCATGATAACAACACATACTATGACAAGAACATGTCATGATAACAGCACACGCCATGATAACAACACATACCACGACAACAACACGTCATGATAACAACACATGTCATGATAACACATGTCATGATAACAACACATATCATTATAACAGCACATATCATTATAACAGCACACATCATTATAACAGCACATGTCATTATAACAACACATGCCATGATAACAAACCATCCTTTAACTTCTCTTTTTATCTTCATCTATCCCGTCCCCTTCCTTGATCTTTCCGGGGTTATTAAATGTTTAAATGTTCAAAATTGTGCACTTCCCAGCACATGCCTTATGAATCTTGAGTGTTTGCCTCCAATTTTATTTTCTATAATTTTCTTTACTCCAACTATTTTACTATGATGGCCTGTACATTAATTTTCTGTGCTATCCTTGGAATTATTACCATTCATATAAAAAACCCACAATTTTGTCCAGTTTACATTGAACATTTTTGTTTACTGTTCATGCGTTATATCAATATAAAATATTTTCTTCGATACTCACCATAATACGCGAACTCGCACATACATTGATAGCCCTACATTGAATATGATGTTTCTGTCGGTACTGTAACAAAAGCATATCTCAATTTGTTCAGATTATAATTTCTGGCATGTTATATACATCATAATCATGTGCCGTGTTGGGTGGAATAGGCGATCACTGATTCCCACATTATATACGCTGCAGCCTGTATCATTTCTACTACTGACTCTATCATGCCATCATGCATATTTTCATAAATTTGTGTCTGTTGTTACATTATACTGCACACCTCCATCTCTCACGATAAGGTCAAAAATGTGGATTGGTGTTTTTTCTGATGTTGTTATATAACTTTCTTTTGGTGTCATTCTCCCTTAGTACCACCTCATTAGGTTTTTGGTGCCAATCTCCATTAGTCTATTGTCTAACCCCAGGTGGTGTTGCCGTAGCTTCCACACTTGCCGTTGAGCGTAGGGTGTGTGAAGAAGATGTCATTTGTGTTTCAGAGCTAGGTGTGGTGCTCTGGCTGAAGTGTGGTCATGTTTATTCAGGATGGTCTTGATGTTGTTTATCCACTTTTCCTAGGTCTGTCCTTGGCTCTGTATCCTGATTCCATCTTGTTATACGCTCTTATGGAAAGTTGATTGTTCATCTTCATAAGATGTCCAAACCATTCATTTTACGTGTTGTTTCTCTATATATATTCGATGCATGATATGATGATACCTATTATCTTTTTGATGTTCCCATTGCGCATTTTGTCCAGTCTGGTGACTCCAATAGCTCTCCTTAGTAGACATTTCATGTCGCAAGTTTTGATATTTCTCTTATGTGTAAATCCTTTGTTCTATCCTTTGTTCAGGGACTATTGGCAGTTGCCAAGTCTGGCGTTAGTTGCATATTTTTGGTATAAAATGCTCTTAATCATTTGTTTCTTTACTTCCATGTTGATTTTTTTAGCAATAGTAAAGGTGACAGTTGGTATGTCACAGCATTTGCCTCTTGACATCTTGTTTTTATCTCTATTGAGTCGTCCGTCTTCTGTGAAGATACTTCCTAGGTACTTGAATTCTTTGACTTGTTTTTTTTTTGTGTTCTCCATTTGGATGTTTAAGTTCTCTGTTGATCTTACTATTTGAATAGTTTCTGTCTTTTGTGTGTTATTCGGCATGTTGTATTTATTGCATATTATTGATAGTGACAATCTCCCTTAGTATCACTTCATTGGTTTTTTGGTCTCAATCTCCCTTAGTATCTACAAATAGTGTTTTTCTTGCTGTCCGTGTAATTATGATATTCTCATCAAGAACCACATTTCTGTTGTCTCTAGTTTCCTACTTATTTGTTTATTCATTGTCCATTATTCGCTTCCATATGACAGAAGATGTTATGTCATGAAGTACATTTCCTTACTTCTATTGATATGGATACCTTGCACAGCATTATCTAAAAAATCTTTTATTTCGTGAAATTCTACTTTTGCTTATTCTATGTCCTATTTCTGCTGTGTTTTTTTTCTTCTGATTTTATCAGCGTTCACGTGTATTTAAATTAGTGAACTTATTTTATTTTTGAGTCATAAACTTTCACGTTGCATGCTGGGATATTCTGCTTCTTATAAATAACCATCACTTCTTTCTTTTTAGGATTCAGACAGAGTCCATTGTCTTTGCTTACCGTTACTGTATACTGTTGGGAGCCGCGTTAGCGTACTGGCTTCGCATATGAGTAGTGGTCCAGAGTTCATTCCCCAATTGAGGCGGAAATGTTTTTTCGCAACGGCAACTGGGTCGACCCAGCCTCAAACGGGTACCGGGTTAATCCGGGAAATAAAGACTGCGAGGGAGAGGAGATGGCTACCACCCTCATTTGCAGAGCCTCTGAAATGTGAGATCGCTATCATCTCACACCCCTACGGCATTAATAAATGCTATGGATTACTTTACTTTACTGTATACTGTGTTGCAGATTTTCTTCACTTTTAGCAACAGAAGACGACGCCGTCAGCATATCGCATGTTATGTATATTGTGCCCGATACCATATTTCGAGCCTTCAACACCCAAATACGGCTTAATAATTTACTATGTTTGTTTGTTAGTTGGTGGATTTGTCTGTCTAGAGTCAGACACGCTCTTTCAACCGTGGAATAGTTTTCCTTTAGTTATATCATGGCGTATATTGTGGCCCAATGGCCTGGGTTGTCCTGTTAGGGACTAGTGATTTGACTTGGTGTAATAATTTACTATAAATATCTGAATGATTTTTAAACGACAAAAAAAGCTTAAAATAAATTTACTTTTGTAAGACATATTACTATGTGAACAATTTTTACATGTTCTAAAAAATGTATGCTTACTAATCTTGTTATTTTATATATTTTTACAGACAATATATCCAAGAAAGAAAAAAATCTCACAAGCAACAACGAAATTACACGAAAGAACTCATGTTCGTAAAAGTCAAGAAAGTAAACAAATATTTAATTGCAGCGTAATTTTGACCTGTAATTTTTTTTGGGATATTACAATTTGGCAACCACAGCCAGAGGAAAATGAGTAATAACACGACACATCTGGAGGAGGAGTTTTCCTTCCAGGCCACTGCAGACGCTGTAGATAAAACTTCCGTTTGGTTTTGTCTTGTAACTGGAATACCTGGAAACCTTTTTATCTTTCTGACAGTCAGATCGTTTCCACCTTCAGTTGCCACTTTCCACTATAAGCTTCTATCAGTAATGGATACTACTGCTCTCTGTTTACAACTGACAATCAGAGGCGTCGACTGGTGTAATCTAGCCATCATCAATGACTTATACGTTGGTGTAGGATGGAAAATCTACTTTAACGTTGCCTATTTTATGAGTATATATGCTAACTGGGTGCTGGTTTACATCGCTACAGAACGCTTAATCGCCTTGAGATACCCATCCCAAATACACATATACCTGACGGTGTCTAGAGCTAAAGCCAACGCTATTCTTACAGCGATTCTCATCGCTTCTTTTTGTGTAATCGTTATTGTCAAGATGGATTACTTCGCGATTGCTTGGTTGGTCGTGTTTACAACGTTCTACACAGCATTTCCTTTGGGGATCGTTTTTATGATTATATGGCTGCTGTTAGGAACGATGGAGGAAAGAAGAAGACAAAAGAAGATCTTAGAAAAGGAGAGAGAGAAACACAACCATCATCATCATAAAGAGTCACAAAAAAATACAACAGGTGGACACACACCCACAGACACTGACACAAACACACCTGCTGGAAGTAACACCACTAATCTATCGAAATCAACAAGTGGGCTTTCCAAACAAAGCAGCGTTACAGCCGCCCCTAAACAGGATCAAAATGCGCCTATATCTACAACATCAGCGAGCCATCATACTATACCTCTCACGTTTACAACAAACTCGAAAAGGCTGGAAAAATCTACCCCGGAAATTGATGAAGAATCACAGGAAATGTTAACAATCAAAGCTCAAGAAAAGAAAGATCTGGAACGTTGTTACACCTACATGATGTTGTCCTTATCCGTGGCCTTTGTCCTGCTTACGGTTCCGTACACTGTTATAGAATACATCTACGTAACTTCCAACAGAGAACTCACGGACATTTTTGGTGAAAAACAAACTAAAATGTATCTCTTGATCGTTATAGCTCTGAGTTTGATGTATTTTGAACATTCTTGTAACTTTTATATATTTTTCCTGTGTTCATGGAAGTTTCGACAACAGTTTATCCGAGTTATCACAAGAAGAGTAACATCGTCGTCCCTCCATGACACTACAGCCGACGCGGAGCAAACAAAATCCTTCGTGTAAGCTTAGTCTGAAAACTGCCTGAAAAGTTGCCTACATTTGCGCCATTTGATGTAATTTATGTTTAAAATCACCTCATGGGCTGTCATTATATGCCTAACACCATCTCATGGGCTGTCATTATATGCCTAACACCATCTCATGGGCTGTCAGTATATGCCTAAAACCATTCAACTAACTGTAATTGTTTACCTCAAACCATCGTTGTTGGCTGTAATGTGTGCAGAAATAACACCATTGGCTTCATAGAATGAACATCTTGGCCGATGTACACCCAGAAAAGGAGCACAGTTCATTGACAACTACCCAGCCTCACCATTGGATGAATATAACCAAAATTTTCCGGAATAAACAACGGTGCCGATTGGACAATTCATTTTAGAAAGTGTTCTCCGTGAATTTGTCAACAAGTTAATTTCTTGTATAACAAGCGTGCTTTCATTCAATCGGTAATAATTCCCGGTATAAATGCATATTTTTCTGTGTTCAACATTATGCGCTTCATTCTAAGGATAATATCATTACCACAGCTGGTCTGTTTGAAAGGAGCCTAAGCCCAAATATTCTACATGTTCGTGAAATTATGTTTTCAAACACTTTTTGACAAACGATATTTTTATTTAGAATCACGCACAAGTAATCGTAGTAGCCTTGAAAATTATATGCTTGGTTTGTACTACCGATTAGTTATTAGTGTTATTAGTGTTATATTTCTTTATATCCGCGTGCGAGTGCCGGATGACTCGTTTGTACACGAATGTCAACTTTGTATTTTGTAATCCAAGTCGGTGAATTACTTGGCATCTTTGTAACGTTGTACATGTCCCTAGATTTATCTGGCATCTTTATAACTTTTTTCATGTTACAAGATTTTTGTCCGACCATGCAGGATCGTGGATACGAGTTTGTGGGGGAAAAAACGTTGGGAGTAAGCTCCCAATTTTTAAAAAAAACTCGATCCTGGGTTAGATCGGAAACCTTTTGTGTTATTAATCCCATATTCCGTTAGTTTCATTGTAGAAGAACGGGGATTGAGCATACACTTTTAAAAAATAATTGTCTCTTTTTCCTTAAAAAACCGGATTTAAATCCCTCTAGACACAACATTTTCAATGTGGATTCATATATTTAAACTAGACTTGATATAATGAAGAAAAAGAAGAAGCACATATATCTGTCTATCGCTGTGGTCCTTGTGTGCCTTGCGGCGTCAGGGGTGGAAGAGTTCTCTAGAGATTGGCTTCTTATGTGCTGTTTGTAAGCTTCTCCGTGTGGCTTCTTTGATTTATGTGATCCATCTTTTACATGGTCAGCCTCTGGCTTTATGGTTTATGTGTCATGACCATTTGTGGCATGCTGTCTGTTGGTAGTCTGGACGTGTGTGATAACCACTTGGTCTGTTGTCTTGTGATGTGTTCCAATAGTGGTATTGTTTTGGTTATCTGTCTAATATTATTCTTTTCTAATTCTATATCTTAATAACACTCCGAGTATTCTTCGTAGACATGTCATTTCTGCTGTCACTATTTTTCTTTTGTCTTGAGCTGTCATTGTCCAGGTTTGCCACTGGTAGGATAGTGATGGAATAATAATAGTCTTGTATAATGCAACTTTAGTGTCTATGTTTACATTTTTGTTCTTAAAAAATACGTGGCATCTGTCCTAGGATCTGGTATGTTTTGTTGCAACTATTTTGTATCTCTTTACTGTTTTTCCCTTCACTCGATATAATGCTTCCTAAGTAAGTGAACTCATTTACCTGTTTACGCTGTTTATTATCAATGAAGATAGTGATATTTCTTTCTTTCTTTGCTTTTGTCATTATTTTTGTTTTTTCAATATTAATCTTCATATTGAATTTCTGACATGTTGTGTGGAGTCTGTTCATATGTTCTTGCAATTGTTCTTTTGATTTCGCTACTAGTACTTGGTCGTCTGCAAAGAGTAGTTCGTTCAATTTATCGTTCATGTTATCTTTTTCGTTTGTACTTGTTAGTTTACAGATGTGGTCGATATAGCTTATAAAACGTAGAGGGGAAGTGGCACATCCCTGGCGAACTCTTGATTGAATTTGGAACTTATTGGACACTCGTGTATTTGTTTTTACTTCACGTTGGATATTAATATAAATGCACTTGCATATATTGATTACACGTTCTGGTACTCTGTATATTGATAGTGTTTTGCAAAGTTGTTGTCTGTCTACTCTGTCGAATGCCTTTTCTGGGTCGACGAATGCAATGTATAATTCTTTGTTATTTTCTGTGGCTCTTTCTGTTAGCTGTCTAAGTGTAAAGATAGCATCCGTACAGCTTTTGCTCTTACATAAGTCCATTTGGATGTTTTTACGTTGTGGTTCAATGTATGATCGTAATCGTTTTCTAATATTTTGTTTAAAATTTTCCCTGTGTGGCTTAGTAAAGATATCCCTCTGTATTTTATGCAATCTCTCTTACTGCCTTTTTTCTTCCATATGGGAATGATTGTCCCGTTCCTCCAGTCTTCTGGTGGTTCTTGTTTCTTCCACATTACATTGAAAAGTCTGTGTAGCCATTTTTCCCCGCTCTCTGCTACTGCTTTGATAAGCTCTGTTTGTATTTTATCAGAGCCTGCTGCTTTGTTTATTGCATTTTCTATTTCCTATAGTAGTATATTTGGTTCTAGGTTTGCTGTTATAGTGTTTATTGTTGTGTGTTCATCTCCTTCCTTTAGGTTCAGTCGTTTTTTTGAAATAATATTGCCATCTTTCCATTATTTGCTTCAATTCTTTTAGTGCATTACCATTTTTGGCATTTGTTATTTCTGTTGGTGATTTGTGTGTGTGTACTGTTCCAGTACCATGTCGTCCTTATGTTTGTGGATATTAATTTGTGTTGGTTTATTATCTTGGTTTTTTTTTTCTTTTTTTCTGTTTTTTTATAGCCACTATTACTTTTTTATGGTCGGTGTCTACACACATGTTTGGTATCGTTCCTGTGTCTGTTACTTGCCTTCTGTTAGTTCTTCTTGTTAATATAAAGTCAATCTGCCATTTGCATTTTAAATTGTTCCACTTGTATCAGGTGTGAACTTGGGATTCTCTGTTCTTGAAGAATGGGTTAGTAATAAATAGGTTGTGCTGAATGCACATGTAAATTAATCTGTATCCGTTGTCACTTGTCTTGTTTATTTTGTCTCCGAACGGTCCAATGTATTCTTCTGTTCCATATCTTTCTGTTTCCAAGTATGCGTTAAAATCTCCTAATACAGATATGTCTTTTTCTGTGTTGTTTTTATTTATTATATCATTAATGTTATCAACAAATTATTCCTTTTCTATTTCGTTGTTGTGTGCATTACTGTGTGCGTAGGTTTGAATGAATAATATGTTTTGGTCGTTTAGTGTAACGATTATCACGATCAACCTTCCGCTCTCAAAGTTCGTGTGCGTGATATTTCTAGACATCGCTGGGTCAAGAATGAAACCTACACCATGTTTTGTTTTCATATTCTGGTTTACACCACAGTAGATTAATGTGTAGTCTTTTTCTTTCATCAGCCAGTTCATTTGGGTACACATCACCAGCACACTTTTCGGAATCGCTATTGGTCATGCATCATGCAGACTGAACTATGCGAACTCTCTATTGCGGTTGCTAACCTGTCTATCGGTATTCGCATGTTAGCTCCAATCATTACCTCCACCCGCTGCACAGTTGCTTCCATTGAAATTTCAATAGTACGACCAAGTCGTTAAGTGATGTGCGTTCTTGTGAAAAATGATTTACCCAGTAATTCACTAGTTCTCAACATAAACAGGAACCATTTCCATATGAGTGCCATTGACAGAAAGTGTATGTGCCCAAAAAGAACACATAACTGCACGCTGATCGTTTCTTCTACTCTTGGAGCACGGTCACCATTCCCCCGTATGCACTGCTCATGCGTATGAATAACTACCGGTGCAACTGTCACACACATTGATCACATAACTGGATGATCTAACCTCATAATCCAACAGTTAAAAAATTATTTATCGCATTTCTATTCTATTCCACAATAGTTTGTGGCTTACTTATTCAGTATTTGTTGGAATATGTTTTCTGCTGTTCATGAACCATCGACGCCACATTTATGTATCTATTTGTGTTCATTATATACAACTATTATTTATTATTGGCATGTAGATTTATCATAATTTCATAGCTCCATGTGAGGTCTAGATATTATATATCGTTATTATGTTTGTCCTTCCTGTGTTTCGCTCCAGCAGAAGCATCGGCATCCAACCTCATTTCATGCTGTTAAAGTGTATTTTTAAAGATGTACTTTTGTATGATTTGTTTGTATCAGCCTGACTACGGAGATCCAGTATTACACGTGTATTCGTGTTTGTGTGGTAGGGATATAAAAGAGAAAAATGAATATGAATAATGTTATCTACAATGTATATCGTAAAAGAGAGTTCTGCAGTGCTATATAACCCCTATACTAACATATGGGTGTGAGTCTTGGACAATAAACAAACTGGAAAGTGGGAAATTAGAAGCAACAGAGATGCGGTTCTACAGAAGAATGCTGATAATACCATGGACGGCCAGAAAAACGTATGTGGAGGTGTTGATAGAGTCAAATGTGAAACGGACCTTAATCAACAATATAAGAAAAAGGCAATCTTCTTTTTTGGCCACTTCATCAGACAGGCAGGTTTAGAGAACATAGTCACAACAGGCAAGATTGAAGGCACCAGAGACAGAGGGCGACAACGTGAGAAAATATTAGACAGTTCGACAGCCTGGCACGGCAAGGAAACAACAACGACCTTGATACATAATAGTGTTGACAGAGAGCTGTGGAGAGCTATGACTGCCTACGCCAGCCGGCACGGCACCTGATGATGATGATATCATAAAAGGCGATTGCGAATGTTTCTGGTAGTGTTAGCTGTCACGAGTCGCTGCACAGTGATTCATAAATCGTACTGAAGTATGATGTGTCAGACCGACAGGAGTAGATCGTACTGAAGTATGATGTGTCAGACCGACAGGAGCAGATATTTCAGTCTTTAGATCACAGGCTGATAATCTGCAGAAAATGTGTAGCCATGCGTCCTGCAAATGTTTAGTTTATAATGATAGGATCGCTGAAAAGGAATTGGAGCCATGATTTATGTATATGTTCCGTTTATATTGTAGAAACGGAGCCAGGAAATGGGCCTTTGAGTCCTGCATATGAACCCAGGATCTATTAGTTTTCCAATCGTAGTCTAGATTCTTGAGCCCATTTCACAAATATGATTGCAAACACATCCTGTTTTTTTAATACGTCTTAACCATTTATGTAAATTATATTTTGAAATATTTATGTAATATTTATATACTTGTGAAGATTTTCATTTTTTCCCCTGTTTGCTGAGCACAGGGCTACTAATAATAGATGTATCTTTTTTTCACAGAAATCTGCGCCTAGAATTGGTTTTTCTATCAGTTTTTCTTTTCACAAAATTTAATTTTTGTAAAAATATTACTATCCAGATTTACAAGATTTAATTTTTTTAAATGTATGATGATAACTCGATTTACATTTCTCCGCATCGTTGGCTATACATTTTGTGGACCTATACTCTCGATTTCTGTTGACCCTATACAAGCGGTCCTTGGATCGCGTTGGTTGTGGTGTATATTAAGTGGAATACTGTTTTCATTTAGTACATGTTAATTGTGATAATAATGTGAATAGTGATCCAAATGCTACCCTTTTAGCATATTTTTGTGATAGTTCACAATTGTTTTTTCCCCACAAATCGAATATGCGCACTAAAACAATATTGGCCTCAAATGGCAGTATAGTGACAATTATCCTCAGAATTTTCTGTGAATAAATTTCTACATTTTTGTATATAATTTGTATGAGAAAAAGTATCATTTGTATGACTAAATTATCAATTTGTTTCAATTTCTCATGGAGAAATATTTCAATGTATGTGAATATATTTTTAATTTGTATGAAAAAAAAATGTCCAATTTAGAAAATGACTAATTTGTATAACGAAGTGCCCAGTTTGTGCAAGTGTCCAATTTTTAGCAAATTTCTGACTATCAATAAATGTTCGTCTTTCTGAAGTCGGCTACCTGATAAAGAGAATAATGGGCTCAGCACACGACCCCTTACTCAGACGAATTAACTTGTGGTTCGAAGTGTGGATCGTTCACCTAGTACTGACGATACGAATGGATGTAATAGTTGCACCTGCAAATTTAACAATTGTTGAATAGTAATGTCGTAGACATAATACGCATCACTTATTTCTATTTATTATATCAAGTCTTTCTAGATGATCCACCTTTAATAATGGCACAATTTGTTTGAATTGAAGTGAAAATATATGAAAGATAGAATATCTCATTATAGGACGTAATTGCATGATGTACACAATCCATTGGATGACAGAAAGGTTTTCGTGCAACATTCCACGAAATGAAGCAGGAGACAAACTTCACAAAGAATGTTCGACATTGCAACAGAGTGACATGTGAACCGAGTATGAGGTGGTCTAAGCAAAGATTAAAGTCATTCTCACATGCCTACCATCAGCTCTCGAGACGGGACCAGGTGACCCTTTCCTGGCTAAACAAATGACCTGCGTAATAGACTGCGTAATAACTTATACCACAAATATAAGATTGTCACAGGAGACTTGAAGTACCATCAGTATGACAGCCGAAAACCTGTTGCAGAACTTCTCAACATACGATGACCTACGTAAACTGAAGGGAACCTGACGTTGACTGCTACCTTTTGTCACATTCATCAATGTGAAAGGCTAAAATATAAAGAAAAAGATCTAAATGTTATCGAACCTGTGAAAAGTCCTTGCATAATTTGGTTACTCCAGTAGCATACAAAGAAAAAAATAAAAACATGAAATCAATGTTTCGACCAAACGTTCTTATTAAGAAAAAAAAAAGATAAAATCGTCGAATAAAAGATGGCACCGCCTAACTCGTAGTATCGTATTTGATTGTGATAAATGTCCATTTGACCGAGCCGTCGATTATGTATAATTACTGCGGGCATTTGGTGCTTGATTAAATTACATGACTTTGTGTTTTCATTTCAAGCCTGTCTGGATCATAGTTTTACTGTAGTCCCATATCTTGTCTAGCTTAAAAGGTCGTCTCTGAGTAGGAAATCTCTTCGAGAAGAATTGCACACTGCTGAACGTCAGTCTGGGAATACAATAACACTCTGGAGAAAACTCCCCACTGCATATAGGAAATAAGAGCTAATAGCTCGTAGTTCATGGGAATCGAAGCACAAACAGTAAGAGGGATTTACGATGTCATTTTATGCCGTTGGATGATCATTGATAGGTTTTTCAATCCTACCGCAAATAGAGAGGTGCACTCTATCCCCTTATCTTTTTAACATCTGTGCAGAGAATATAATGCGAAATGTAAGATAAGAACAAGAGGAAAATGAGTTTCATCCAATAAATATCGGTGGATACAAGATTCTCGAAATAAGATATGCAGTTGACACAGTTCTCCTTACTACACATACTGAGCGACTGAAACAGCTTATCACAACAACAAAGAAATACAGCGAAATCCAAAATCTATATCTAAACGCAGAGAAAAAAATTATGACAACAGACAAAACAAAGATCGAACCAATAATCAACATAGACAATATAGAACTAGAATGTGTAAACAAATTCGAATATCTGGGAGAAAATATAAACAGTTCCGGAGATTGTTCAGTCGAGATTAGAAGAAGACTCGCAATTGCAACACTCAAACTAACACAAATGAGAAAGCTATGGTAAAATAGTAATAATGACACTAAATTAACCATTTTAAAATCATGCGTTTTCCTAGTGGCAACATATGGATGCGAAACTTGGACAAGACATTATACAAAAGAATAAATTCATCATTTGAATTGAAGTGCTTCAGAAAGATCCTACGAATATCGTGGACAGAGAAAAAGAAGAACATTGAAGTTTTGAAATTACGAAGGGTGGCTTCTAAATACCATCATAAGAAGGAAGCTACAGTATTTTGGACACTTGAAGCGATATGATGGTATCCAAAGGCTGACTCTAGAGGGTAGAGTGCCGGGTAAGAGAAGAAGAGGAAGACCAAGAAGACGATGGACCAGCGACATCGAAGAATGCATGCACATGTCTTTGGCTAATGCAGGCCTGTTTGGCCAGGACAGAGAGTCGTTCAGAGTATCCACGAAGACAACTACGTTCTGGAAAGAATATATCACTTGATATATATACCGTAAATGGAGGTGACAGTATTGAAGTCATGACCTAAACATGTAGTCATGTTGCAGGGCACGAAACGGGAGAAAATAATAGCAACACTGTTTACCTTCCATGTATCTTATAAGAGGCGACTGCGGAGACGTCGGGGTGAAGTTGGTTGTCTCATCCCATGTAGGGTGAAATTTACCCAGAAGCCATACTGAAGTCGGAAATGTCGGGTCAAAGGCAGAGTTAATCATGGTACAATGCATTCCGTTCTCTGGACTACATCATGGTAATCTGCAGGAACTTGAGAATTAACGCAGAAGGAGAAAAAGGTAGGACACCTTGATATTATACGTAAACTCTCAGTATTTCTTGTTTACAACGAACCGTTATCGTGACGTGCAAATTCAGTAATATACCCTTGTGTTTAGGGATCCGTGCATGCAGGTCGTAGATAAAGGGGAAGTTGGGCAAATCGGAACATGACTTTTAGTATCTACGACCCTGCGCGAATGCAGTCACATGATGACGTATCTGCGGCCCTGCGCGCATGCAGTCATACGATAACGTATCTGCGGCCCTGAGTACATACAGTCATATGATAACGTATCTGTGGCCCTGTGTGCATATCAGATAACGCTGAGAGTGGACAATCTTAATACCATTATCTGTTCTCATTCTTCTGTGTGATTGCGTGTCTGTATTCAATGATGCACACACATACACAGACCCACTCTTAGTAGTAACGCACACCCATACACAGACATAGGTCTACCTTGAGTGGGAACTCACACACATACACAGACCCACTCTAAGTAGTAACGCACACACATACACAGACCCTCTCTAAGTAGTAACGCACACCCATACACAGACGCACTCTAAGTAGTAACGCACACCCATACACAGACCCACTCTAAGTAGTAACGCACACCCATACACAGACCCACTCTAAGTAGTAACGCACACCCATACACAGACCCACTCTAAGTAGTAAAAAAAACACACATACACAGACCCTCTCTAAGTAGTAACGCACACACATACACAGACCCTCTCTAAGTAGTAACGCACACCCATACACAGACATAGGTCTACCTTGAGTGGGAACTCACACACATACACAGACCCTCTCTAAGTAGTAACGCACACCCATACACAGACATAGGTCTACCTTGAGTGGGAACTCACACACATACACAGACCCTCTCTAAGTAGTAACGCACACCCATACACAGACATAGGTCTACCTTGAGTGGGAACTCACACACATACACAGACCCTCTCTAAGTAGTAACGCACACCCATACACAGACCCTCTCTAAGTAGTAACGCACACCCATACACAGACCCTCTCTAAGTAGTAACGCACACCCATACACAGACCATCTCTAAGTAGTAACGCACACACATACACAGACCCTCTCTAAGTAGTAACGCACACACATACACAGACCCTCTCTAAGTAGTAACGCACACCCATACACAGACATAGGTCTACCTTGAGTGGGAACTCACACAAATACATAGATCCACTCTGAGTAGGAGTCTCCTTCTCAAGGCACTGCATCACACCGCTGAGGGTTGGTGTCCTCTGGGTACGGAATAATATACTGGAGAAACTCCTCCCACACAATCAGTTGCACATAAGAAACAATAGTTACACCGTAAGTAATTCGTTTGAATTACCCTAAAAAAATAATTTTAAAAAAAATAAAATTGGCGGAGCACATAAACTAGACTTAGCAATTGTGAAACTGTGCTATCAGAATAGACACACCGGTGTGTTAACGAATCAGACACTGGAACTTAACTGAGCACATCTCAGTGTGTAAACATGGAACATTTAAAAATTTGACAGTTTATTTTTGTGATTATATCTTCAATTTTAAATTTTGACAGTTTATTTTTTGTTAAGAATTTAATTTATGAGTATGTCTTCAATTTAAATGGGCTAAATTATGTTACTAGATTTTCAATTTTAGACTGCCTAAATTATATTCTATGATTACAATTTAAATTTTAGACACTGTCGAAATTCTGTCATTAAACTTTAAATTTTTAACGTTAATTTCTATTATTAAATTTAAAATGTTAGACAATGTTGAAATTTTATCATTATATTTTTTATTTTATTTTAATTTTTATGCTTACATTTCAAATTTTATGTAGTGTCGAAAATTATGTAATTAGATGTTCAATTTTATAGTCTAAATTCTATTATTACATTTTAAATTTTAGACAATGTTGAAATAGTTCAATCGCTTTAATAACTTTTAGACTATGTTTTACCTGAGGGAATTTTCTTTTTTTCTGGGGTGAGGATTGAGGGGGAGGGGGGAGTTACGATATTATTAAGTGTCAAGAAAAGTGTACACGTATTTAGTATTGGAAGAGGGGGAAGGTAACAGATGAATTTGGGACACAACCGACTCATGATCCAATGTCTTCCAACGGTTCTATTCTCTCCAGTAATTCAGTTTTTATGATTCCTTTTGCTTTAATTTTGTGTTGTCCATCAAGATAAAAACGGATGAGGATCAGTCAAAGTCAGACTACGTAGTGATCACTTGGCAGACCTGGAATCTTTTGTCAGTTGTGGTTGGTCCCGCAAAGAAAACACTTAAACAAAAATGGTAGTTGATATTTTCATTTCTTTCGCGTCATCAGGATTAGCGACTTCGTGTTGTAAAATGCACAGTAAAATTAATCCATAGTATTTAACTGCCGTAGGGGTGTGATATGTTAGCGATCTCACACTTCATTGGCTCTGCTATATGAGGGCAGTAGCCATCTCCTCTCCCCCGCAGTATTTACTTCCAGGATCGATCCGGTACTCAGTTACGGTTGGGTTGACTCCGAAACAAAGCGGATTTCTTGAACCTCAACTAAGAATTGAACCGAGGACCACTTAAATGCGAAAACACTGCCCTAACCACTGCACTACGCGGGCCCCATGTTATATAGGAGGAGTGAATATTATACTTAGGGTTTCCCATATGTACTCTGTCAAGAACCACGGTAGTATAGAGGTAAGTCACTCTCCGACCGACCAGGTGATAGTAGTTCGAAATAACTCTACACTCATTGATTTCAAAAATAAAATTAACGTGATCAATCTAGTTACCAGATAATGGGTACCAACCAGATCACATACTTTTTCGATATTAGCAGGGACTTGCTACATGTGATGAGAAAACAACTAATGCGTCATTAAAAGTAACGTAGATAATATAAACAATTGACAAATACTACGTTTCGGTTTAGCTTTGGCCTTTGTAAAGAATGAAACAAATAGTATGTGTTATGAAGAAAGACAGGGATTTATCTCATAAAATATGTTGCCCCAGATTGTAAGGCAGAAAGCTGATGTTTGTACTTCTTCTTTTGCGGTGGGTCGCTGATGACCAAAATGGAAGTTCATGTAATTTACGCCGCGGAGTGTGAAGTACGATGTACTGCCAGTTTCACGGCAGAGCTGCGTTACTTTGCACCCTCCAACCCATCACATCCGATTTAGGCATGCCCTTAATTCGAGTGAGCTTCATTAGCCTCTGACAGCCTTCTTATCTTTCGCCAGGCGACGGATGTGTATCCACTCTACGCAGGGCCCGTTTATCCACACTGCGCCCTTTGACTTTATAGGCCAATACATTTGAATGTATACATGTTCCTGATTATACATAATCAGGGATTTAAGCTTGTGTCGACGGGATCTGTCTTGCACGAAATGTTTCGCTGCAAGTGAACTTGTTTCGCGTCATTTGACTTATTGTCCATGTGTCATCGGGAACTGAGCCTTTTTTTATCTGTGAGCATGGTTCAAGTTTCTTCTTCTTCGGTGTTCATTCTCAAACTCCTGCTGAATTATCTTGTAGCAGGACCATGGTCATACTAGATTTCCAGCAGGATGTATTCCAGAGAATGGAAATGCGTTGTGTCGCCGTTTTATTTGTGTCAATTGCCTGACACATCCGTCTTCGGTAGAGATTCCGGTATAGTAAAAACTCGACAGTTGAGTTGGACCCCAGTTCCTTTTCCCTCTTAGCCGAGGTATCATTCGCCGACATCGTGAGCCCCTCGTCAGTCTGAGTCTCTCTACACATCTCTAGGAGAACCGGGACTAGGAGCTTGTTCTTTAGCTGAATAATACTTTAGTTCCAATTGCAGTGTAGCATGTTCTCCAGTCTATTAGTGCCTGATGCTGCCTGAAACAACATGCTTCCTGTCGCTCTCAACGAAACAACATGCTTCCTGTCGTTCTCAACGTAACAACATGTTACATATTGCTCTCAACGTAACAACAATCAACAACATGCTTCCTGTCGTTCTCAACGTAACAACATGCTTCCTGTCGTTCTCAACGAAACAACATGCTACATATTGCTCTCAACGTAACAACAATCAACAATATGCTGCCTTTCGCTCTCAATGTAACAACATGTTTCCTGTCGAGAGTACCGATTTGCGTAGCTCAATTGCTAAAGTCGCTTCTGAACCAGACATCGGGGCCTGAATTTGAATGATTGACTTCTTTAAGATATAGTCATAACCACTTGACATATGTCATAACCACTTGACTCCTTATCAAAGTCCTAGGTAGTTTGCAGGATGTAGTCCGGAGACAATAAACAGTGTAAACAATAAGAGTTTACAGCCTAACTGTGATAGTCAATCCTTGCCCTGACATATACGGATTCAGTAAGGTTTTGTGCAACTTTGACACTCTATGTGGTGGTGCAGTAAAATCGACGGTCAAACATTTGTACTCGCCTCTAACAAGATACATGAACGGTTAGTATCTCTCTTCGTCGCACCCATTACGTGTTTTCGCAAAGCACCGGCGAAGCGCTAGAACTAGGTATTATGGCGTGCTTAGCAACCTCAGTTTCGGCCTTATATAAACTACACTTATTTAACGTGACTTGGTCATGTAACGAGGAATGATTCTCTTTCCAAGTCTTTACCCCAGTGGGCAGTTGAGGGTAGAAGAAATTGATGAGAAAATAAGTCTTAAAATAAGAACACTGGATAGAACATTGTTTCCCTACGCACAAACAAGCCATTGAGAACAGTGAGGCATGGCAGGGAAGTTTGTGCTGATTATTTAGAACAGGGAGGCGTGGCAGGGAAATTTGTGTTGATTTTTGAGAACAGAGAGGCGCAGCAGGGAAGTTTGTGCTGATTTTTTAGAACAGGGAGGCGTGGCAGGGAAATTTGTGTTGATTTTTTAGAACAGAGAGGCGCAGCAGGGAAGTTTGTGCTGATTTTTTAGAACAGAGAGGAGTGGCAGGGAAGTTTGTGTTGATTTTTGAGAACAGAGAGGAATGGCAGGGAAGTTTGTGCTGATTTTTTAGAACAGAGAGGCGTGTCAGGGAAGTTTGTGTTTTTAGAACAGTGAGGCGTGACAGGGAAGTTTGTGTTGATTTGTGGGAACAGAAAGGCGTGGCAGGGAAGGTTGAGTTGATTATTTAGAACAGTGAGGCGTGGCAAGGAAGTTTGTCCTGATTTTTCTAAAGTATAGTCCAAACGACGACCTTGAGGAGTTACAGGTTTTATGATGATGACACTAAATTTATTTTGGTTGTGGCGCCCTCTTGTGGATGATTTCTTTCGCGCTCGGAACCTGAGCGATCGCTTCAATCGTTCCTGCTTAGTTTCGCTGTTGCACGAGCGCCGCGCACACATAACTCACCGTAGCTGCCTTTAATTACGTGCCTGACAGGAAACTGTTGTCCCTTGCGCTGTAATAGGGGGCTGTCCATAAATTACGCCAACAATCAGAGGGTCGGATAAGGATGACATTTGTTGACAAGGGAGAGTGGATTGACAAAAGTTGATGTCAGTTTTATACACCGTTAAAATTATTAGAATTTGAAATACTTTTTTTTAATCTGAAAAAGATCTAGTTTCTTTTTGTTTTAAATATGTTTATGTTGTATTTTTTGGTACACATTTGTATAGAAATAGGTCAGGAATGCACACAAACTTTGACATAAATAAGCAAATTGAGGGAGGCGGGGGGGGGGGTGTCGCAGAATCCCAGAATTCTTGACATTATTTTTATAAGGAAGGGAGTATAAAATTGACAATAAGTTGTTGAGGTAATTTTTAGACAGTCTCCCCTAAGGGACTCGTACGCACAAATCAATCTGTATTGTTTCACTATTAGTTAAAGCAGGAAGATAAATCGCGTTAAAACTATATCGGAGACAATTGGTTACACTGTGCCTTCATCGATTGAATGGTGACTAGAATGTGCACGTTTCTAAACCAAATGTTTAAATTGGAACCAAACCGGGCGTGTTGAGATTAGAAAACGACCGTTAACGAGGACGGGAATCTGGCCACTGAATCTTTAAATGTGGGTGTGTGTTTGTTTTGTTGGTTTTTTTTTTTTGGTTTTTTTTTCAGACATAATTTTCCTCCTTTCGTCAGCATTTATTTGTTTTCAATTTTATTGCTTGCATACGAATATATCGACAGCAACGTATGTTCCCGCACCGGAGAAGATTATTAATGAAATATTTTTTTCTATTGAACTTTATCTGATCACACAGTGGAATATATGAACAATTTTACTTGCCTTATTGGCATTGTTGACACAACAAGAGGAGCAGGGAGGAACACATTAAATCTAGTATGGCCATTTAATAACAACAAAAAAATAAATAAACATTTGGAGAGCCAAGGATATAAACGTACACACTAGACTCATGATGTTTAATATAAATGCGAAGACAGTACTCATGTATGGCTGGGAAACATGGACAATGGCCAAAAACACGACAACATAAATTACAATGTGAATAATTGCTTAAGAATTATAGTAAATAGTAGGTCCTAGGACCGACATATGGAAACAAGCAGACCAAGATCAGGTTCAAGTTCATATAAAGGAAAGAGAAAGGAGATGGATTTGGCTCGGGCTGAGAAAATCAGTGAAAATAAGGCTAGAAGATGAATGTAATGGAATCTACACGCGAGGAAACGGGACAGACCTGAGAACATATAAAACAGAGAACATGAAGGATTTGACAGATATATTCAATTTATATCTCTATACATTCCATGTCTGATATAAATCCTATAAACACAAAACAAATGTGGGAGTTCGACAGGGATGCATAATGCCCCCAGTACTTTTTAACATATACTTAGAGCACATCATACAAGAGACATTACATGATTACAACACGTATATATTGATCGGAGGTCGCCCTATTTGCAACTTGCGTTTCGCTGATGATATTGATCTTATAGCTGGGTCAGAACAATAATTGCAAGAATTAACATCAAAGTTGGAAAAAGTTACCAGCAAGTACGGAATGGAAATCAATTCAGATAAGAGCAAAATCTTGGTAAACAGCAGAGACACAGAAAACCAGACTAATATCATGATGAATGGACATAAGCTTGAGGAGGTGAATACCTTCAAATACCTCGGATCCAGTATATGCAGCGATGGTAAATGCAAAGCAGAACTAAAAATAAGCCTGGAGATGGCTTTAGCCATCAATGCTAACTTTGGTTCGGAAAAGCAACATCGGTGTTGGAGTGAAAATCAAACTGTATACGTCGCTTGGGCTTTCTGTTGTGGTGTATGGTTGTGAGAGTTGGACACTCACTGCGGACATGGAGAGAAGATTACAGGCTTTCGAGTATAAATCCTACATAAGAATTCTACGAATTTCCTATAGGCAACATAAGACCAATGTGTACGTAAGAAATAAAGTAGAGATATGTTCAGGTGTCCAGGAGCCATTGCTTTCAATAGTGAAACGACGAAAACTAGCATGGTTCGGACATGTATGCAGGCACGATTCCTTGTCAAAAACAATACTGCAGGGAACTGTCGAGGGTGGAAGAAGCAGAGGAGGACAAATAAAGACATGGACAGACAACATCAAGGAATGGACAAGGCAAGATATTTCCACACTCATCCGCATCGCTGAGGATAGAATTCGCTGAAGGACTCTGTGTGCTGAAGCATCCAATGTGGTACCCCTACGACCCTGAAGGGTTATGGGTTTATTGATTTGATTGATTGATAATGCCTATTGTATTTCTGATGTCATCATTTCGTAACATTTTATGAGAACCTTGACGTTTCTCTCTCTCTCTCTCTCTATTTCACATATTATTTACCTTTCTCTTGTGTGAACTTTTTAGTGTTCAATCTAGCATTAGTAACAGAGTGCTGGCAGAAAAATGCACTATATCGTTTGAAAATTGCTACAGTCAACAAAATTAAGTCTACATCAGTAATACGATTTGCTACAAACATTTTTAGGTAGATATTCCACATGTGCCGTCGTGCGTTGCGGACAAGTGATAGTAGTTGGTTGGTTTAGTGGTATGTTTATTCGTTGGTTGGTTGGTTGGTTAGTTTCTTTGGGGACAAAAATGGCACATAGGACAGTAATTTATTTCGATGTTGATCCCCTCATCGTAAGTTATAGTTCTCGTTTATGTAATGTTTATGTAATGTTTATGTCATGTTTATGTAATGTTTATGTCATGTTTATGTAATGTTTATGTAATGTTTATGTAATGTTTGTTTTGCGTTCGCTCCAATGTAACCAGCACGGATATCCATGCGATTTCCACCAGGAGCGTGATTACGTTGTGCCACCGTTATGCGCCTTGTAGGCCTAGCACATCCAATTTCGGCACGTATGTAATGTTTATGTACAAAACTGAGCTTTCCCTCTTTATTTATTATTCTATGTAGAATTGTTTTTTAGATCTCTGCATTCTACATGTAGGTTTGTCTACGAAGTACTGTTTTTTTTTAAACTTTCATTAATGCGCGTTTTCTTGTTCAGTAGTGCGGGGAGGCTGTTAAGGCTGTGGAAATAAATGCCGCTTTGCCAAAGCTGTCGCCGCGGCGTGTACATTGATAATTTTTTATTGCACCTCCGAAAGATAAAAATCCTTGTCCCGCGAATTGAACACGAGACCTCAGGAATCTGAGACCGGCGTTCTAGCCGTATGGCCACGCGCTCCACTACGAAGTATTGTTAAATCCATTTTAAGTACATGGAAGGTGTAATTCTAACTTCTTCTACAAAATTGATACAGATTCATGGTTTGTTTCTATCCTCGCTGAATCCGTTTATTTTAAAATCTATTCATTTTATGTTCAATATTCTTGGAAGATGATTAGTTAAGTGTCTATTGATTATGTGATTTCTTTCCAGTACACTATACCAATTGTGATTGTGTAGGTAGCGCTTGTTCACTAATACACACCTCCATTGAAAGCTTTACTGGGGTCTTCAAGAAATTTCCAATACAGCAAGATTAAGCAAGAACCCCGGACTTGCTGTGTAGACATGTTAAACCGCCAAGGAGAAGAAATATGAGATTCCACATATAACGAGTTTTTTTTCATGATCCTTTGTTAGATCCCAGGTTTTTTTTAAAGTTGTAACATACTATTATTAGAGACATGTTCATAATGATTGGTGGTTTAACTTCCATATTGATCTTGTTATGTTTGAGTAACTGTGATATTAAGTCAGTGTATTTCCTTGTTAGATCCAGGAAAGGGGGTAACACAGTTTTGCTAACACTAGATAACACGCACAAAGACACACACACATCGACGTTTCGACCAAAAGGGCTTTATCAAGACAGACAATTGAAACAAAATTAAAACATATAATATAAAGCGGACAGTAATAACATCGACGGTCACATTGATATGAGTAGTATGGATATGGGTATATCCATAGTAGCATATCCATTGTAGCATATCCATAGTAGCATATCCATACTACTCATATCAATGTGACCGTCGATGTTATTACTGTCCGCTTTCTACTATGTGTTTTAATTTTGTTTCAATTGTCTGTCTTGATAAAGGCCTTTTGGTCGAAACGTCGATTTGTGTGTCATTGTGTGTGTTATCTAGGGTTAGCAAAAACTTTGTTACCCTTTTTCCTGGATCTACCTGTTGGATTTTAGTTTTGTGCAGTAAGTACAATTTTTCGTATTTCCTTGTTGGCATCTTATTTCCGTTTGTCTATCAATTCTTATTAGTGATACTCATATTTAGAAACTTGAATATTAAGGCATTTTATTTCCCCACATGTGTTTTGGTGATCTTTTTTTTAGGATTTGTTGGCTTAAATGCAGTTTCTGGTCTAAATAATCCCAGTGAACTAGGATTTGATATTGTACAATCGGATTAAGAAGCCATTAATCTAATGACTGTCCATCCCCCGTACAATTACAAATATTTTGCCTTAGACATTGCTCGAGTTTCACTATTAACATGATAGTTGAGGAACATTTCAGTGAACGAGCAACAAGAACCTGTAGCATACATACATTTTTAAGAAAAAATTTGTAGGAATAAGTCTGATAGAAATTCCTCGGCGTTAGTTCCGGAAATAAATTAGTTTCAACGACAAATTATCTCAGTTTGAGCCATCGATCTCGCGAACTAATTGGCTCTTCAAAAATAATAAATGGCAAATGGCTGCTAAGGGAAGACAATTACGTTCATGCGTGTGCGCAAATTGAGCACCAGTTATTGGTAATTGTTTCAATGCGTTTGAATATTATATAACGCTTTGTATCTATATATCCTGTGAGGTGTCGCTTCAGCTAATACGCAGGATGATCGTGGCAGTGTTGACTTCAATCACAATATATGAAAAAGAGATGTACTTCTTATGGTGGGGAAACAGCCCTATCAACCCAGAACCTTAATCCAATTTTGCTCTATCAGGGCTGTGACAATCAATAGTAATGGGATTTCTAGTCGAACCGATGTATATAGATCTTAACATCAGACACAAAAACCGATGATATGCTTGTGTGGTGTGGGAATAGAGGCTATGTAAGACAAGATATAACATACAACAGGAGTCTGTTGTCATTATATGGCTCTAATGTTTGTTTATTTACTAAACAGATTCAAGCCTCCACTTGTCGAGGCACGACTAATTCAACTTAACACCGGAATCTTCTTCTAGCTCGTTCTTCAGCAGAAGTCAGACATTGATAGAAATTTCCTCAATGAACTGTACTGTGGTCATTAGCCCAGTGACAGGGCCGTGGACATTTTCCGTCAGAACTGTTTCAGGTAGCCATAGTTTTCTTCTAGTGGTGTGGTACGATAGTCAACTCTGCAAAAACCAAAATCTATTTTGGTTTTATCAGGCCGCAATGTTGGATTTGAGTGAACCTTATTGTTTGAGACATACGTGGACTATATCGCGTGTGATTATTATGAAGTGGCATCCATTGTAACATACATCGTGTTCAGTGTACGTATCTCTGTTGAAGTGTATATCGTCTTGTTTTCAAAGGAGGATTAATACATTGAAAGTAGTGCCTCATATAAATCTAAACAATTCGTTTTACTGAAATAAAGAGGTATAAGAACGTATAATGAGGCTATTTTTTTAAGAAGCAGGAAATATGTAAAGAACTCGTAAACAAATCAATGCATCTATACTGTTGTAGACGTCTAAATGGGGGAAAAACCATATTCGTGTGATGATGTTTCTCCTTAATAAGGAAAACTGAGCATAGCGAGGAAAACAAACATACATTAGGTTTAGTTCTTGTAAGTTTGCAGAAGACTAAGAAACCCAATCAAGGCTATGAAAAGTCTGTTGCAGTGTGACCACAATAGTCTGTTGCAGTGTGACCATAATAGTCTGTTGCAGTGTGACCATAATAGTCTGTTGCAGTGTGACCATAATAGTCTGCTTCAGTGTGACCATAATAATCTGCTTCAGTGTGACCATAATAGTCTGCTTCAGTGTGACCATAATAGTCTGCTTCAGTGTGACCATAATAGTCTGCTTCAGTGTGACCATAATAGTCTGCTTCAGTGTGACCATAATAGTCTGCTTCATTGTGACCATAATAGTCTGCTTCATTGTGACCATAATAGTCTGCTTCAGTGTGACCATATATGAGGATATAGCAAGGCAGGACGGTTGGAAGGGAACACACTCACGAAGAAACAGAGGCACGATTGGGAAGAAGTAGTGTCGTATACAACCCTTTCGTCAATTGAGGGAAGAGTTGAAAGCTCCTCAGTATTTTTTGAGCATTTGCATCTGATAGAGAACCAATTTATAAGTTTTAATACGGTCTTAGATGAGATGAGAAAAATGGGATGGGGAAGGAGAGGGAAATTGCAAGCAATTTCTTTTTGTACATGATCTACTTAAATCTGGAGAGAAGAGGTTAACCAATTCATCCATCACGTACAACTTTAGGAGTTGAACAACTCAACACACTAATTCTCATATATGAGAGATATATGCACCCATCCCATCCTGTATCTAAGGGTTGAACCTCCTCAATCCACTCATCCATCCTCATATCTAAGGGTTGAACCCTCTAAACCCACCCACTATTGTATCTACATAACTTGGTAGACGATAGTAAGAATTTAACAGATTACAGTCCGAATGTACCGCAGTGGCAAAATATGGGGAGAGAGAGAGAGAGAGAGAGAGAGTTTATGGATCCTTGTAATAAACTTTAACTACCAAGACACCACCGAAGACTGATATATTGGGTCATTAACATAAAATAAAACGGCAATACAACGCATTTCCATTATCTGGACTACATCCAACTAGAAATCTTGTAGAACCATTGTCCTGTTACAACGAAATCCAACGGGAGTTTGAGAATGGACGCTGAAGAAGAAATACCAAGAGCAATTTAACTTAAATTATACAGGCGTATTTCGTTCGAAAA
The DNA here is from genome assembly GCA_034231615.1 of Meghimatium bilineatum. Taxonomy (NCBI): domain Eukaryota; kingdom Metazoa; phylum Mollusca; class Gastropoda; order Stylommatophora; family Philomycidae; genus Meghimatium; species Meghimatium bilineatum. Next base: position 72,150,860 of record CM067319.1, on the reverse strand, counting down.
ATCGTGGGAAATGGTTGAGAGCATAAATGGGAGCGACGGATTAAAAAAAAAAACTACAAATATAATTTTTTCCGAAATCTTTTATCCTTGATTAGTTCGCCCAAATCGCAGCATTATTTCAAATTTCAAATAAATTTTAGTTCTTCAGGCAAACTTTCAATCCTCAAACACGTTTTAGCTCTACTCAGCTGTTTATACCTCAATTGAGTTTAGCTTGTAGAATAATTTTTAGATCTTCATTTTAGTTTAGCTCATGAAATCTGTTCCGGCTCTTCAAACTTTTAGTTCGCATTTTAACACTAAAAATCATTTTTTAAATATTTATTTTGACATTTGCTGGTTTGTCTGTTTTGATTACTACAAACTCAATTTATGATTGAAGAATTGGGATTTCAATCATTTTTTCCCCATAAAATGATATATTAACTGTTATTTTCATGCATTATTATGTTAACTTGTATTATTGTTATCTGACGATGACATTTGTATCGAAACGTCCGGCAGTTTTTTGTATAGAACTCAAGTTGAATTTTACGCATTTTGTGTTGGTTGTATTTGAGAAATATCTTGTTGGTGAACACGACATGAAATGGTTAGATATGTTCTGGTACGCGAACACAAAATGAAATTGTTTGTTGATATTTTCTCAATATTTGTATGTATTTATTAATTATTTCTCGTTCGTGCCTAGAGGAAGAGATAGACAGAGAAAGATTTTGGATATGAAAAGACAAGCAAGAAAAAAATGAAAAGAGACAAGACAATGAGAGGAGACTAGGAGGCATGTAATATGTGATAAGTAAGAGGTATCAATAAAAAGCAGGGGACTAAGGAGGGCATGTAAGAGATGATAAAAGGTATCAATAAAGGACAAAAGCAGAAAATAATGCAGAGAGCTAGAAGGAGCTACAAAGTATGATTTGTAAGAGAGTATTGTTGGTTTAATCAACAAGCTAGGACGAGAGTCTCACAATCTTAATGTCTCGGATTCAAAACCCGATTAGGAGTGGATTTGTTCGATTTGTTAGGTAAATTAAATTCCTTTCTGTACACGTGGTAGCTGCTACTGCGGCAAAGCTGCTATCATTAACACAACTTATAAGCACTGACTTCCAACCCATGGATCGCAACTCCAAGAACACATATTCTAGTTCGGTGGTTCTCTGCATTTTTTACCGTGACTCCTCCTCTTAGGGACAATTTTTCCCGGCGACCCCCTTACGAAGATGTATTTTACGTGCCGCGTCTGGGTCTTAATAAAGAAAAGAGAAAGAAAAACATTGACTTTCTCTAGAATCCAGCAATTCTTTTCAAGATTAACGTACATGCACAGTTCAAGGTTCACTGATATGCATAGTTCAAGGTTCACTGACATGCATAGTTCAAGGTTCACTGACATGCATAGTTCAAGGTTCACTGGCAGGCATAGTTCAAGGTTCACTGGCAGGCATAGTTCAAGGTTCACTGACATGCGTAGTACTAAATTCCATTAAGTATAATTGTCATCTGTTCTTTTACCTCACCAGACTGGTCTGTGGCCTCCTCCCTCTACCAATTTCATTGTTGTCTTTTTTTTTTGCCCCCTTCCAGAATCCGTCACCCACATGGGGGCTATATGGCATCCTTTGAGAACCATTACTTTAGTTCAACATAATTTCTTTCCACTGCCAAGACCACTCCCCTGCCCCCTTTCTGTATAAAAATGTATAATGCGTTTGTAAGATATGGCTTTACAGCGGTCATAGATGTGGTACAGTACGAAGAACAGAATGCTGGAGTTGGACATGGCTTTTTATTGTATGGACATGGATAGAAATAGAATTGACAAATGATGAGATAGAACATATGTTCTCTCTATGTTCTTTCTAGATAAATCCGAAGATGAAAAATCGTCTGATCTCCCTGGTGCAGTAGTTCTCAAGAGGTCGCGTGTTCGAATCCTGCTCCAGGACTACTTTACAGAGTGAATTTTTGGTGAGATCCCTGTCGATTTTTGCTGAAAGCTACTGAGTTACGTTCAATGAGAAGTACTTTCGTTGAGAGGATTATAGTACAGATGCGGTAACCTGACTGTAACGAATTCTATCTACGCCTTGTTCAATCTTTTCTGCAATTTGACTGAAACTTTGAACAACGCTTGTATGAAATTGAGAGTGGGAAACAAGTGGAATTTGTCCCTTGTATTACGATGCTGGTTTATAATAAGGAACCATGATTTTACAGGAAATTTTGCCATCGGGCTCTCAATTCCTCAGTCCCTATTTTAATCCTAATATTTCACAATAGTGGAGCACTTGGACGAATGGCTAGAACGCTGGTCTCATTACGATGTCGTCTCGTTATCAAACCACGGCTGTGGTTGTTGATTGTTTGTTTTTTTTGTCTTTCGAGGATACAATTATTTTTTCCTGCACACGACGTAGTGAGTGATATGGCAAAGTGACCATTATTTTCCATGTCTCTAAAAAGGCTTCGTGCACTTTTTAACAGGAGAATATGCTGTAGTGAAAGTACTTTGTACTATGATGGTAGTGAAAGTACTTTGTACTATGATGAGTCCACAACAAAATATTACGTGTATTTCTTTTGTTTTTTTTGGTATGTTTTTAACAAAATCAAGTAACGAAATTATGTAACACAATGTGAGTCACAGAAATGTTATTCAAACATCGATTACTAGAAAGATTCCATTAAAAAGGTGTTGCATCTTTTAACGATTTTACTGTTGTTTTTTGTGGAGAGAATGGAAGAAAGATGTCCTAATTAAGAAAGGGCGGTTCTCTTTAGAATGGAAGAAAGATGTCCTAATTAAGAAAGGGCGGTTCTCTTTAGAATGGAAGAAAGATGTCCTAATTAAGAAAGGGCGGTTCTCTTTAGAATGGAAGAAAATATCAAATAAACGTTATTTAAATGAGCATGGATGAGTTACAAGAATAAAATAAAATGTTGGCAATAATAATACTATATTGGAAGCAATTATAATAAAGAGTAAAGACAATGGTGTAACGTTTTGGTATGATACCTTCATTAGAAACAATAGTGATACAAGAACAAGAGATGTTCAAACACCGAAATAGTAATACAAATTGTGTATGTGTGTACATATGTGCGTGCGCGTGTGTATGTATGTAATTATATATATATATATATATATATAGTTACGCCATGGATTTTAAGAATGATTAATTCTGAAAAACATGCTCGTAATCAAAAGAACTCATGATACGTATATCAAATGATAACTTCCTCATATGAAATAATGGAAACTCAGAGTATGCATCATAGAACCGCAAAAATAAGACAGGTACATGTTTTCACATAAAAACCGATACATAGAAAATATAGTACATATCTTTTCTATGTTTATTACATGTTTTTAAATATAAAATGAAGTGATGACATTAATGAATTAAATGTAACCATGCTTGAGTAATTTTAGTACACTTAAACAGTACACAATCGCAGGATTATTAACTATGTCATATCCACAAATGTCATATCCACAAATGTTATATCCACAATCCAGAAGCACATGTGAGACAAAATTAAACACTGACTAAATTGTGGTCATGTGACGCTCAGCTACAAAAAATATGATCATATTGCATGACTTCGCTGATTTATCCAGTTTATATGGATTTTATAATGTTGTTCATATTACATCTTACTCGCAAATCAAGTTACTCGCAATCGGAGGTTTCACTGTGTGTAGTAATAAACCCTATATATAGAAAATGGTTCCCATTTTTGTTGACGAAAACCATTGCAACCTCCTGAGATGTTGGTTCATTATAGCGACGCTGATCAGATTGACGATCGCGCTTAAAGATCATGTTTACTATTGGGATTACTCTTTCAGTTTGAGCAGCATTCTGAATCTCTCTTGTTTCGATATCACGTATTAACTGATACGACTGTGCTAGTCTATTGTGTTGACGAAAAAATCGATCGATTTTATAAAAAATTTCTAATTCGCATGTAACATTTGCTGTGTGTACTTGTCGAACATCTGTTACTTGAGTACTGTCCAAAACATACAACTGAGCGAACTGTGAAACTTTGTTGTATGGCGGTTGTAAATGAGAAATTCGATGATAAGTTCGTCCATGAACTATTAAAATATATGAACCTCGACTTTGACAATCCGTAATTTTTGCTTCCATTGACGAGAAATAAAGAGCGCTAATATAAGAACGAATAATTTCGTGAAAATGTGTGTATTTAGGGTGTGTATTTAGGGTGTGTATTATCAGAGAGCATAAGGCGCAGGAATTCGGGATACTCCAGATTATTACCATGGATGTCTTGTGACTTTGGTAGCATGATCTTTCCCTTTCGGCAACAACTTGTAAACTTGCCATCGTTAGGACGTACGTCCAAACATTTTTAGCACCACAAAATTGACATAATATCGAAAATTCCAGTTATGCGCAGCAACACAATCCTTGGTAAAACTTCCTGCTTCATTTGAAATTGCTTGATTTCGGCGCATTTGTGACAATGAGTGAGCCTCGACATCTGAAAGCCTCAGAGTCACATAAAAATAGAAGTCACAAAACCATTAGAGCGTATTCTTTTTCAGGGGTGCAAAGGGACATGCATTGATTCAGGGATTACATATTACCAAGATCACAGAAGCTTCTCCTCGTGATGTACTCTGGAAACAGATTGCTTCAAAGCTCCTGCGAATCAACTTTGCTTAAGCGTTATGGATCTTGTCCGGAGAGTGTAGACTGATAAGGAGTGTAGACTGATAAGGAGTGTAGACTGATAAGGAGTGAGAATTATGAGCACAAGATAAACATTATCTCTGAATATAACAATCTCTCGCTTCCCACAACCAAATCATTGTCACATCACTGTTCAAGACAGCAGCTGGCCTGGCGTGCAGGTTGTCGTGTTCAAAAGCTTACTACGGCTAGAATAATGAGAAAAGTCTCCGGAGAATTACGATTCGTTTATTGAGTACACGCAAAGGCAACACGGCGTTAGACGATAAGTTAAAATATCAAACGCATCACGGCGTTAGACGATAAGTTAAAATATCAAACGCATCACGGCGTTAGATGGATAAGTTAAAATGTCAAAGGCAACACGGCGTTAGATGGATAAGTTAAAATATCAAAGGCAACACGGCGTTAGATGGATACGTTAAAATATCAAAGGCAACACGGCGTTAGATGGATACGTTAAAATATCAAAGGCAACACGGCGTTAGATGGATAAGTTAAAATATCAAAGGCAACACGGCGTTAGATGGATACGTTAAAATATCAAAGGCAACACGGCGTTAGATGGATACGTTAAAATATCAACTCCATAATGAAAGCAATGTTCATGCTAGAAAAGAGGTTTTCATCTGTCTTTCGGCTACATGTTGTGTGGAAAAGGTAAAGACAGGATACCACACCGATTCAGTACGACAAAAAATGTGATTAGACGAGGCGTTCACGATAAGAACCAGTACTACTATGACACGGGGTGGGGAAGGAGGAGAATAAGCGTCTTATAACACGAAACACGTTCACTAGGAGAGGAATGCCTCCTACGAGATAGACTTACCCGACACAAGTATAAATCTTTGCTCACAGTCTCCTCGGAAACTTTCACCCAAGGACACGTTTTGGTTTGCAACGACAAAGGGCACTGTGTGTCATAATCTGTCAGTGCGTAAAGCAGATACTAGCTCATTTGCCTAGCGACAAACAGGAAGGCTATCACTTGTTAAAGAAGCTCACATGAAATAGAATCATTCCGAAAACGAATGTCCTAGGCCGGAAGGCAGAAAATAACACAGCTATGCTGTGAAACCAGCAGCACTATGTACCTCACGCTCAACAGCCAAACATTACACGAACTATCGTAATGGTTATCCGAGAGCGAAAATCCCACGAACTCTCTTGATGGTTGTCAAAGAGCGAACTCAGATGAGAAAAAGACTCGTTCTGAACAGGAGACGCCTGCTTAGAGCGTTGCATAATGATGAGAGTTGCAGCCCTGGTAAGAATTATAGCTGTGTGGTAACCTTACTCCATTGCACACAGATGAGAGTTGCAGTCTTTGTAGGAATTATAGTACGGAGGAACCTCCCTTTCCACACCGATGAGAGTTGCGATCGTCTTGGTATGACAGCTCTGGAAAAACCTCCTCCACTGCACAAAAGGATACTATCAATACTGAATTTTTTCAGTTGTGAAGTTGTAGGGAGATTTCAAGTAGCTTGACAGCAAGGGTTTGCGGCCTTTATCACACAAAAAGGATACATGAGCTCTATTTCTCATTATTCATCTGGATCAAAACAAACGCATGAACAAATGACTGTATATTAGACGATGACTCTTGTTCCATGACTAGAATAAGGGAGACTGGTTTGAAATGTGGTGTCGCTAGAAAGGACCGTTTTCGTGGGCTGAGAAAGTATTATGATCAATCAACGATGTACTGGGGCCGTCATTCAACGTGCAATGTCGGAAATACTCAAGGAGATATCTGAGCAGCTATAGACTTGTCCGGAGTGCAGTGACGATGATCCAACGACTAACTAACTAACTAACACAAACACATTCTAAGTCATATATTAGATCAGTTTAAGAGCCATCTCCATAATTATTGGTTCCAAAGAACCTCGAACATTCTATTCTTCTACTAGAATATTGTTCTCTATCAATCTCTAGTTGTCTATTGTCTTTCCCCGGGTGATGTGTTATCCACTTTTGCCTATAAGCCTAAGTGATTGGAGCTCGAACTTGTGTTCCAAGGACAGATGTATCAATCACTAGTTATTTCTTATCTTAATGTTGTCTACTCACATAAGTAACTATTTTCTTGTTTGCCGAAGGCTCTTCATTTGTACCTAACAACATGCACGTAGATGAGGAAAAAGGGTTGTATGGTTGGATAACTTTCATTTTATGAAAATGAACTATGACACATAACTGCACAAAACAAGTACAACATGTGAGTAAAACCCTTACTTTAGTTATTATACCTACACAAAACAAGTACAACATGTGAGTAACTCCCTTACTTTAGTTATTATACCTACACAAAACAAGTACAACATGTGAGTAACTCCCTTACTTTAGTTATTATACCAACACAAAACAAGTACAACATGTAGGTAATTCCATTACCTTAGTAATTATACCGGACACACACACACAAATACGAAAAACTCCACAAAGAGGATAGTGGTAACTTCATTTTAAAGCAATTCCCTTCCGTCCCCGTTTCCGTACGGTCGTACCTACGGCACTGAATTCCAGTATCCTTATAAACATCATCAATTATTGAGTACACATACGAGAGATGGTAGCTTAGCAACTAATGCACGCCCACCGCCATCTTAGACCCAAAAAAATATAAACACGTCATTACAATTAAATAAGGATAATAGACACAAACAAACAATTGTCAATATGTTTCTTTTCTCCTCTTCATTTTCTTCCTTCTTCATCTACTTCATCTACTTCATCTACTTCATCTTCTTCATCTTCTTCATCTACATCTTCTTCATCTACTTCATCTTCTTCATCTTCTTCATCTTCTTCATCTACTTCATCTTTTTCATCTTCTTCATCTACTTCATCTTCTTCATCTACTTCATCTACATCTCCTTCATCTACTTCATCTTCTTCATCTTCATCATCTACTTCATCTACATCTTCTTCATCTACTTCATCTTCTTCATCTTCTTCATCTACTTCATCTACTTCATCTTCTTCATCTACTTCATCTACATCTTCTTCATCTACTTCATCTTCTTCATCTTCTTCATCTACTTCATCTACATCTTCTTCATCTACTTCATCTTCTTCATCTACTTCATCTACTTCATCTACTTCATCTTCTTCATCTACTTCATCTACTTCATCTACTTCATCTTCTTCATCTTCTTCATCTACTTCATCTTCTTCATCTACTTCATCTACTTCATCTACTTCATCTTCTTCATATACTTCATCTACTTCATCTACTTCATCTTCTTCATCTACTTCATCTACTTCATCTTCTTCATCTACTTCATCTACTTCATCTACTTCATCTTCTTCATCTTCTTCATCTACTTCATCTTCTTCATCTACTTCATCTACTTCATCTACTTCATCTTCTTCATCTACTTCATCTACTTCATCTTCTTCATCTACTTCATCTACTTCATCTACTTCATCTTCTTCATCTTCTTCATCTACTTCATCTTCTTCATCTACTTCATCTACTTCATCTACTTCATCTTCTTCATCTACTTCATCTACTTCATCTACTTCATCTTCTTCATCTTCTTCATCTACTTCATCTACTTCATCTTCTTCATCTACTTCATCTACTTGATCTTCTTCATCTACTTCATCTACTTCATCCTCTTCATCTACTTCATCATCTTCGTTTGTTGTGATACTCGTGCTGGTTATCGCGATGTAGTTCAGAGGTCGGGGTATTTTGTATTATGGTTTTCAGCTTGAGTACGCTATCTGCTTCTTTCAACCTGACACATCAGGTTTCAGCAAAGCTTTTGGGTTACTTTGACATGTGATAAGACAGCCAACCTCTCCCCGCCTTCACCTTCTTAGTCGCATCTTACAACATCTATAACAGCTTACAAAATGTAACAATTCCTTATTTCTTGCCTCTCTTTCATTGTGAATACACAAAACATTGCAAGATTATGAAAAAACGATCTGATGAATCAAATAAATGATCCATAGATGGAACATACACATAGAACAGAAAACAAAGAAGGATGAATAAAGATATTTAAAAATACGTTAACTGTAGACACACGTTGTGTCAAATGATTGATGTTTTGGGTGTTCATTTATTTATAATGTTTTCAGTTTGCACCTTTGTGTTTTCCTGGCGTGCCGTGAGGTCGATCAAATCATCAATGATCAATAATCGATTCAATGTGGTTTGAACGGTAGTGATACTGTTAGAATATATTGATGATGTCGTGCATTCATGTGCGTGTTACTGTTTCATGCTGAAACACTGCATAAAACTGATTTCTGACTGTATTGAAGACATGCGGTTATTTGGACTATGTCATCAAAAGTGCCGACATTGATGCCACTAAATATTTACAGTTTTTAATTTGATTGGATTTATTTATATATAATAATAATGAGAACATGCAGGGGTTGAGGGTAATGACAGAGACAATACACGTGTGAGCGTGGGCACAGCGTCAAATGGTACATCAATGTATCGATCTGAATTAGTTAATGCGTTAAGCACCTCGTTCGTTCAGAAGATTTTCAGAAATGTGGATCATGTTCGTTCTGAAGACTGCGTGAGTGGTGTAAAGATAAGAACATCCCGAAAGAAGAAACATAAACTATACACTTAGAGACTAATAATCAGCGTCGAACTGGAACTGTCAGCAGCTACAATCTGATGGATTTATTGAGACATGAATCGGAGCATCTAGGGACTTGTTGGATGTGCGGTGATGGAAACTTGCATTCATAACAATTAGCTGACACATTTCTGTCTCACCAGACGGTAGTTTTATTGTTTTACCATAAGAAAAATAATATATGATCCATGGCCATTGTGGCATGACTCACAAGAACAATCTGAGCCATGACTCACAAGAACAATCTGAGCCATGACTCACAAGAACAATCTGAGCCATGACTCACAAGATCAATCTGAGCCATGACTCACAAGATCAATCTGAGCCATGACTCACAAGAACAATCTGAGCCATGACTCACAAGAACAATCTGAGCCATGACTCACAAGATCAATCTGAGCCATGACTCACAAGATCAATCTGAGCCATGACTCACAAGAACAATCTGAGCCTCTGCAGTCAACCGACTGACATCTGCAGTCGGGGATGAAGATAACTCTTCACGTACTAAGACGCAGCAACTATTAAGTGGGGTGGCCAGTTCCCTTCCTTGCTGTTTTTTACCTTCCCTAACGCATGCGTCAGGTACACATTTACAGCTGAATCGACTGGAGGAGTGGTCGTGTCAAGTGAGAAATCACAACCGGATTGATTTGATTTTTTTATTTCCGGACGTGGTTTCGAACCTGACAAGCTGTAACCAGATTATAGCAAGCAAGCTCACTATCCACTAGGCTATCGCTCTCCTCACATGAGAGGTAGATATCGCATACGTGAAGGTTGATGGCCGGGTCAAAGTTGCCAATGAAGCATATAACACGTGAGACTAGTTTCCGATATGTCTGCAATGTCAATCCATAATCGATGTACCTATGGAACATCAGTGAGAACGTCATGAGATGTACCTATGGAACATCAGTGGGAACGTCATGAGATGTACCTATGGAACATCAGTGGGAACGTCATGAGATGTACCTATGGAACATCAGTGGGAACGTCATGAGATGTATCTATGGAACATTAGTGGGAACGTCATGAGATGATGGATTTCTTCGGCTTTTGTCTATACCCTTGCATAGTCCTCAGAACTGCCCTGTTTTGAGTGTGCATCCTCTCCCCCCAGGGCACCTTTAAAACAACTCTGAGTTCTTCCTCCACCGACAGGATCAAACGTATTCTCACATTCCACCCCATAGCTCTACTATTCGTCATGTACTATTCCGACTCCTACCTCTTCTTCGGTGAATCCCCATGACGCGTGATGTGTTCTGCAAACCTCCCCCCTTTCTGGTTGCTTACATACAAAACAAGAACCGCACTGTGTAATCGTTTGGAGTCATTTCAAGTTTGCCATTTCCAATAATTTTAGTACGATCAGCTGAAATATAACTTTAGTACGATCAGCTTAAATATAATTTTAGTACAATCAGCTGAAGTAAATGGCTATACCTGTGAGCTTAAGTTACCCAGACTAGGCCTGTCACATTCTCCAAAGCAACCTTCACCATTGAAGAGAGTTTCACGTGTGTGTCGCGCAACATGATCTATGCCATTAATGCAGATCTTGCACCATGACGTGCAGGGGGAAACTGGTAGGAGGCTCGCAGATCGATTCTCTGAACATATGTACAGCATCAAAAACCAGATTAGTACTCCTGATGCTGACCATTTCAATGGAACGAGCCTTCTGGGTGCCCCTTATATTCATGTGACGGTCATTCAGTCGTGCTTACTTTACATCATAGGTTCGCAAAGTGCGGTATATTGACCGCAATGGTCGTTTTTATCTTGCATGGTGTCCATGTCAGCGAGACCTAAATAAAAAATGTGCTGCACGGGATGTATTCTACTCTTTTCAATAAAAGTATGAATACAAAGTGTACTTGTACTTTTCTTACAATTGTCAACTTTTTTTTTTTTTTCAACTCAATCAAAGTGAGCAGCACTGTGTCTGCTCTCAAAAACACATTTGAAGTTAATATCTTTTTAAAAATTCAATATTAGGCAGGAAGGGGGAGGGAGTATGGAAAACAAAAAATCAAGTGATCTTCATCTACGGGGCAAAAAAAGTTAGGGATTTACTGCGTTATGTATATCAATTAGACACGGCCGAACCCTTTGAGATAAATGTCCGTCCGTCAGTCGTATGGATAATATCCTGTTGTTTCATCGATATTTTTGTTTTGACTATTTTTTGTTTGTGTTGTTTCACCTCTGACCTTCTAGTTTTTAATATTCAGCGTTATAGCTATATTTAGCTTTGCCATGTGACCGTGAATGTCGTTAGTGCCGCCATTTTTGCTCGGCGTTTTGTGTGTGTTTGTGTGTAAATGCGATCTTGATAAAGGCCTTGTGATAGAAACGTCAATTTGTGTGTATTATTATTATGTGTGTTTCCAGTGATTAGCAAGACTTCGTGACCTCGAATCTCATTATATGTCCAAACCAGGCAAGTTTACGACATATCACTACAGTCAAATTGGGTCATGATAACCGGCAAGTTGTTTATTTGACCACAAATATTTATGTTGCGTTATTTAGGAGCCGCGTAGCGCACTGGCTTCGTATATGAGTGGTCCTGGGTTCATTCCCCAGTTGAGGCGGAAATGTTTTTCAGATCACAACGGCTCCTAGGTCGACCAGCCTTAAATGGCTACCGGATTAGGCCGGGAAGTAAAGACTGCGAGGGAGAAGAGATGGCTACCGCCCTCAGATCGCTACAATCTCACACCCCTACGGCATTAATAATGTTACTTTACTTATGTTGTGTTATACTTAACTGATTTTAACAGGCGGCTGTAGCACTTATATATAGAAAATCCTTAATCCTTAAAAATAATTACGGAAATATGTTTCTGCAACAATAAGAATAGAAAAAACAGTGGACATATATCAGACATGTGCTTTAAAATAATGAAAATAAAATGTCACTACAAGAATTAAAATGGGTACCAGATTGCAAACGAAAGGAAGACAAGAAACAAAAAAAACCATTAACTAGAATATCTTCTTCTTCTTCTTCAGCGCTCATTCTCAAACTCCTACTGAATTATCTTGTGGCAGGACCATGGCTCTACTAGATTTCAAGCAGGATGTAGTCAAGAGAATGAAAATGTGTTGTGTTGCCGTTTTATTTGCGCAAATGGCCCGACACATCCGTCTTCGGTGGGAACTAGATATATGTATCTCAACAACATACAAGAACTGCACACAGCAGCATCACGTCGTTTTAACTGAAATGCACTGGTTTATGTTATATGTACCGTTTTCGATAGAAGCTCACCAACCGAGCTTATTGACAACACAAGAGACAGAGAGTCGCGGAGAAACATGATCGCCTACGCCAGTCGGCATGACACTTGATTGATTGATTGATTGACTGTTTTCGACGCTTAAGGGACCTAGTCCGACAAAGGCATATACTAGCATAGACAGGAATTCAAGCAGACATATGCATAGACTGACATAGACAGGCAATCAAGCAAACGGACATAGACATAGACAAGCAGACATAGGTATAGACTGACATAGACATTCAAGCAGATAGACATAAGCACATACTGACATAGACAGGCATTCAAGCAGACAGACATAAGCATAGCTAGGCATTCAAGCAGACATACAGATTAAATTGGTTGATGAGTGGGTTTAGATAAGTAAGTTGGCCGGTAGTAACTTGATACGTAGGTAGGTATGTAGGTAGATAAATGTGAATATAGGTAGGTAGTTAATCATGTAGGTAGCATGTAGGTGAATGGTAAGGCAGGTCTGTCGGTAGTAAGGTGGATACATATATATGTGTAGGTATATGTGTGTAAATAGATATGTCTGTAGGTAGGCAGGTAGGTAGTCATGTAGGTGTGCATGTAGGTAGGTAGATAGGTAGGTAGGTGGGCATGCAGGTAGGTTAGGTATGTAGGTATGTGGGTAGTTATGTTGGTAAGTAGGTGTTGAACAACTTAAATAAATTCGGCTTCCCGAATGATTTAGTACAATCCCCTAGCAAATATTTAAAACGCAGATGTGATAACCTACCTTGATTGACGCAAAACAAATACAACAAGGAGTAAGCAGACAACAATAGTTAAATACAGAGACAGACTTTATCGACTACATACCAATAATTTTACTTAAAAACCATAAATGTGTGCCGATATTATGTTAAAGGCAGACCATGTTTTCCATGACAACCGTGACTACAAATAGACACCGCATGAAAAGACAACTATAACGACATGATATTTGATTAGACGCAAAGGGAAGTTACTAGCCTGGAATTACTAGCCAGAATTATCGTTCTTTCGCTACTTAGAAAAAAAAACCGTTATTTTTGTGATTAGCCTTTTTGCAAATCAGCTACTATTTATTACTTGGTTTCCATAGAAACTGCTAGTAATTTCGCAGGTAAAATGTGCCTAAATGCGTAATTACTAATTGGTAGCATATACTTTTGAATACATAGGGGAATTCTGCGAGTATTATCCCCCTTTTTGTTTCCTTTTGTTTACCGAAATCTCTCTGGAGAGACCGAAGTAAACATTCGACCAGGCAGTTTATTGATTTTTATTTTTGTTGTTGTTTCTGTGACGTATAAATATGCCTTTATTTAAGATTATCGGCGTTACTGAGGTAGGTTAGGACTGACTGCTTTCGTGTGTGTGTTTGTAGATTTATGCGAAAATACTTCTGCGTTTTTATGTTTGTTCGTTTCTATGTATGCAGGTATGCGTGTGTTTGCGAGTATGTCTATTCCTGTGTGTTCACATATATTTTACATTTGTGGGTTCTTTTATATCAGTTCCGCCCGTGTGTTGCCGGAACCTGAAAGGGGAGCAAAGAATAGCAACACTGTTTACCTTCCACGCATGTCGTAAAAGGTAACTAAGGAGGTTATGGGATGGAGTTGCCTGCCCCATCCTATATAGGGTTAGTGACCCAAAGCCATGCTGAAATCATGGTCAGGCCGAAAGGCGCATATATCGCAGCACTGCTGTAAACTATGACACAACGCATTCCGTTCTCCGGACTACATCCTGCTAATCGGCAGGAGTTTGAGAACGAATGCTGAAGAAGAAGAAAATAGCAGTTCACAACCAGATGCTCACGGTGCCGTTGTTGCGATTGTGTAGACATTGCTCGAGATATGCGAGTTAAACAGTGTTAGTGAGCACTTTGTTGCTCTCGCATACACATGTGCTACTTGTGCTATGTGAGTTGAACAGTGCAAGCATACACCTTTGTGCTCTCGCATACACATGTGATACTTGTGCTATGTGAGTTGAACAGTGCTAGAAAGCACCTTGGTACTCTCGCATACACATGTGATACTTGTGCTATGTGAGTTGAACAGTGCAAGCATACACCTTTGTGCTCTCGCATACACATGTGATACTTGAACTATGCCAGTTGAACAGTGCTAGAAAACACATTGGGGCTCTCGCATACACATGTGATACTTGAGCTATGCGACTTAAACTGCTAGCAAACACCTTGGTGCTCTCGCATACACATGTGATACTTTAAATATGCGAGTTAAACAGTGCTAGAAAACACCTTGGTGCTCTCGCATACACATGTGATACTTAAGCTATACAAGGTAAACAGTGCTAGCAAACACCTTTGTGCTCTCGCATACACATGTGATACTTGAGCTATGCGAGTTAAACAGTTCTAGAAAACACCTTGGTGCTCTCGCATACACATGTGATACTTGAACTATGCGAGTTAAACTGCTAGCAAACACCTTGGTGCTCTCGCATACACATGTGATACTTTAAATATGCGAGTTAAACAGTGCTAGAAAACACCTTGGTGCTCTCGCATACGCATGTGATACTTGAGCTATGCGAGTTAAACAGTGCTAGAAAACACCTTGGTGCTCTCGCATACACATGTGATACTTAAGCTATACAAGGTAAACAGTGCTAGCAAACACCTTTGTGCTCTCGCATACACATGTGATACTTGAGCTATGCGAGTTAAACAGTTCTAGAAAACACCTTGGTGCTCTCGCATACACATGTGATACTTGAACTATGCGAGTTAAACTGCTAGCAAACACCTTGGTGCTCTCGCATACGCATGTGATACTTGAGCTATGCGAGTTAAACTGCTAGCAAACACCTTGGTGCTCTCGCATACACATGTGATACTTGAGCTATGCGAGTTAAACAGTTCTAGAAAACACCTTGGTGCTCTCGCATACGCATGTGATACTTGAGCTATGCGAGTTAAACAGTGCTAGAAAACACCTTGGTGCTCTCGCATACACATGTGATACTTGAACTATGCGAGTTAAACTGCTAGCAAACACCTTGGTGCTCTCGCATACACATGTGATACTTTAAATATGCGAGTTAAACAGTGCTAGAAAACACCTTGGTGCTCTCGCATACGCATGTGATACTTGAGCTATGCGAGTTAAACAGTGCTAGCGAGCACTATGAATCAAGAGCTACTATTACAATCCAAACTTTGTTGTACAAACTGATATAGTATGATATCTACAAATATGTTGGCAAGAAAGGGAGGAAAGGGTGAGTGTATATGGTGCAGTGTAGTAAACTATATGATTTTTTTTAAATTACAAATATATGTGTATTTCCTATTATATGTTATGGTTCTCGCACACTGAGTGGTGCTCGAACTCTCAGTATTACATAAAAGCGGTACGTGCACACTCAGTATTACATAAGAGTAGTGCTAGCAACCTCAATATTGCATAAGAATGATCCTAGCACACTCATTATTACATATGGGCGGTTCTCGAATATTCAGTATTACACGTGGGCATTGCTCCCATACTCAGTAATTCATAAGCGTAGTGCACGCACACTCAGTATTATATGTGGGTGGTGATCGTACACTCAGTATTACATAATGGTAGTGCTCGCACACTCAGTGTTACATAAGGGCGGAGCTCGCACACTCAGTATTACGTATGAGCGGTACACGCACACTCAGTATTACATGTGGACGGTGCTTGCACACTCAGTATTACATGTGGACGGTGCTCGCACACTCAATATTACATGTGCGCTTTGCTCGCATACTCAGTATTACATGTGGACGGTGCTCGCACACTAGTATTACATGTGGACAGTGCTCGCACACTCAGTATTACATGTGGATGGTGCTCGCACGCTCAGTATTACATGTGGACGGTGCTCGCACACTCAGTATTACATGTGGATGGTGCTCGCACGCTCAGTATTACATGTGGACGGTGCTCGCACACTCAATATTACATGTGCGCTTTGCTCGCATACTCAGTATTACATGTGGACGGTGCTCGCATACTCAGTATTACATGTGGACGGTGCTCGCACACTAGTATTACATGTGGACGGTACTCGCACACTCAGTATTACATGTGGATGGTGCTCGCACACTCAGTATTAAATGTGCGCTTTGCTCGCATACTCAGTATTACATTAAACAGTGCTCACACACTCAGTATTATATATGGGCGGTGCTCGTGCACTCAGTTTTACATGTTAGCGGTGCTCGCTGTATGAATAGGTTGAGAATATTAATATATACCTGTATTTGTGTTCATCTATATGTGTGTTGGTCTATGTGATGTTTGTTGGTCTATGTGATGTTTGTTGGTCTATGTGATGTTTGTTGGTCTATGTGATGTTTGTTGGTCTATGTGATGTTTGTTCGTCTATGTGTATATTTATCTATGTGTCGGTTTATATGTGTATGTGCACATCAATTAATAAAATAATCACGCCAATGAGTCCACTAGGGTACATAGGTCACGGACAACGATTTTCCATTTATCACTAACATTGGATTTATTTAGTCTAATTCCATGAGATTTCTATCTCTGTATAATCCTTCATGGTCTCTTTTCTCCGTGCGGTTCTTAGTTGTCATTGTTTATTTTTCCCTACGGGTTCCGTGTCACTTGTATTGATCTTGCATTGAGCTTCTAGTTTTATTTTTACTGGTTTTCTGAGTGTGTGGTTAATTAATTTTCATTTTCTCTTCTAAATATGGATAAGATATGTATCTGGTTTTCTGGATAAGATATATGGATAAGATGGATAAATATGGATAAGATATGTATCTTCATGTTACCACGAGTCCTAAAATACCACCAAGAGTATCAAAGTATTAGAAGACTCACAATACTACAAGTCTCACAATACTACAAGTCTCACAATACTACAAGTCTCACAATACTACAAGTCTCACAATACTACAAGTCTCACAATACTACAAGTCTCACAATACTACAAGTCTCACAATAGTACAAGTCTCACAATACTACAAGTCTCACAATACTACAAGTCTCACAATACTACAAGTCTCACAATACTACAAGTCTCACAATACTACAAGTCTCACAATACTACAAGTCTCACAATACTACAAGTCTCACAATACTACCAGTCTCACAATACTAAGTGCTTGACAGTGCCAATAGGCTCAAAGTACTGAGAGCATTTACGTAAAATGTGTCTCAAAATACCAAGAGTCTTAAACTACCAACAACACTAAAATACCAAGAGTCTTAAACTACCAACAACACTAAAATACCAAGAGTCTTAAACTACCAACAACACTAAAATACCAAGAGTCTTAAACTACCAACAACACCAAAAGACTAACATCATCACAACATCAATAGTTTTAAACTACGAATAGCATGCACACAAAATACCAAGAACATCAAAATACTAAGAGAATCAAAATACCAAAATCATGAAAGTACAACGAGTTTCAAATTACCAAACAGCATCAAAATACCAAGAGACTCAATGCATCAAGAAGCACAAAGTTTCAGGAGACTTGGCAAAATAAGTCACAAGACATCACGTTGCTCAAGTACCTTACCCTGGCGTATCACGGAAACAATAAGCTATAAATTTGAGAACTGACTGGATATCATGAATTGTTCCAGTAGTTGCACTAAAGTAACCACGCACCAAACAGCTATCGTGAGTAGAGCAGCATGTTGAGAACCCAGCGCAGCGAACTAAACTGTAAGAATTATCTTTCTAAAAATCGTTTTCAACGGTTAAAAAAATCTACTTTATAAAACGAGCGCCATTCACTATATACATCAGTTGATCTACGAACCGCTTTAATCTAATTTCTATGTTTTCGACTCTTTATTTCCTCTACAACTTTAGGAATCCACTCGTCAGCCACACCACCCATTTCGCTTCCTCCTATCTCAACTTTTTAATTTTCCGACTTATCTTACCGGCAACCTCATTAGCGGCTTCCAGACCACTTCGACGTTGAACAACCCGCACTCATCTCACGCGCTTCATTAGACATTTTTACATCGATTTACACTATTTTTCCTACTTTTTAACACCTCCCCCAGTCAAAATTGTAAATACAAACTAAGCATATAACACAGCCCAAACAAATTAATTTCTACATGGAAAAAAAAGTCGGATTAATAAATCTGCAAGTATAACAATTGTATGACCTTATTTCCAATGCAGAAATAGCGAAACTGCATGTCCGCTAAGGTTAATTTATAAATTGAGAACATCTATGGAAAAGGGAAGAAAATTTTGCAGAGACAAATCGATAGCCAATGTAAAGAATGTCTATTTGTACGGAAACTTACTGCGTTCAAGCAACTAACTTTTAGTAATAAGATTTTATAGAAATACTTAGAACGATGATCATGTACTTAGAATGAATTAAAACAACCTGCCACTACAAGCATTAGAATGGGTACCAAATGGCAAAAGAAAAAGGGGAAGACCAAGAGAGATGCTTCTAGAACATTCATGCAAGAGTTATGAATGCATATTAACATAAATAAATTACACACAGTAGCGTCACAGCTCTGTAACTGGAGAGTTCTGGTTTCTACTCTACTTTACGTATTCGGCGCTGAAGGAACATATATAAATAAATAGACTTAGTACGTTTCTAGTTGGGTTTTTCTTTAAGTAACTAGGATTAGAAAAGCAGGATATCAACAGTTGATAGGATAGGGTATAGAAGAAAGAACGACCATGTGTGTTAGGGAAATGGTTATGGAAAAAACTGTGTGGTGTTGGAAAATGTTATTTTCTGAATTGACATCGGTACACTTCGAGCATCCACATAGGAGTTCTGTCTGTTTCAGAAGATGATGATGGTTATGTATACTGGCAGTTCCCGTGGTTTATTTATTGTATATCTTCCTCATTCTATCTCCTCTCCTAATCTTCCCACTCTAATATCTCCTCTCCTAATCTTCCCACTCTAATATCTCCTCTCCTAATCTTCCCACTCTAATATCTCCTCTCCTAATCTTCCCACTCTAATATCTCCTCTCCTAATCTTCCCACTCTAATATCTCCGCGAGAAATTTCAAACTCTTCCCATCTCTTATTTACAGTTCTGTCCAGTACGATGTTCTCACCCACAAGATGCACGTGATGTTCTCACCCAAAAGATGCACAGGATGTTTTCACCCACAAGATGCACATGATGTTGTCACCCACAAGATCCACATGATGTTCTCACCCACAAGATGCACATTATGTTCTCACCCACAAGATGCACATGATGTTCTCACCCACAAGATGCACATGATGTTCTCACCCACAAGATGCACATGATGTTCTCACCCACAAGATGCACATATTTTCCACCGTATACACACTGTCATCTGTGTTCCTGAAATCCTCTGAACTCCATCATGTACTCGACCAAATATCCATGTAAATCTCTGTAGGTTCGGTAAACCCCAATATACTCCGTCCACTCCGCGAAGCATTACATCGTCAATCATCCTGATGTAAGGATTTTACATATCCCATTAGAGGACTAAAACCACAGCGGCGCTTCAAGAAACCTGTGTATTCAATATAGTATTTGGAAAAGAGCATATTAGGAGTTGTGCGGCTCTGTGGCAGGTTGGTACAGATGGCGTCTGTGACGGCCAAATTACCTTGTTCAAATACTGCTGCAAGAAATTTTGTATTCGAGCCGTTCAGACAGCAATTGCACACTACTGAATGTATTTATTGCCTAGAAACCATTACAACCAAAACATTATGTGATGATGGCTACATGTTGAGTAGGATATGCTGCAAGGATATTGAGGGAGCTTGGTTTGAAATGTGGAGTCGCTAGAAAGGAGCGGTTTCGTTGGCTGAGAAAGAAAGATGGTCAATCAACGATGTGCTGGGACCCTTAGTCAACGTGTAATGGCAGATACACTCAAGGACAGTTCTGAGCAGCTATGGGCTTGTCTGGAGTGCAATGATGATGATCCAACGACTAACTAATTAACTAACATATGCTGCCAGAATTGTTTTCATACTGTGGGTAGAACGAAGCATCTCCACTGTGCAGTACTCAAAAGACTTGCCTTGTGTTCGGATGAACTCAGATTCGGAATCATTCCGTGACGCCTTGTTCACAAGTCCATTTTTCAAAAGTCAATAGGGACTACTGCTTGAGTGTCAACGTTATTTCTTGAGAGTTGCACTTAAAAAGACACAATACATGTGGGGGAAAAAATAGAAAGTAAACAATCCTCTAGAGCAAAAGACAAGGTCAGAACACATTATATTACTTAAACAATTTACTACATGGATGTTTAGTGTAGTTACTGAATTGTAACAAAGCACTTTTAATAACTGGGTCAATGCACTGTATGGGTGCACAACATACTAACTGAACTGGAGCAAAGCACTTTAATAGACTGGGTCAATGCACTGTATGGGTGCACAACATACTAACTAAACAGGAGCAAAGTACTTTTATAGGCTGGGTCAATGCCCTGTATGGTTGTACAAAATACTAACTGAACTGGAGAAAAGTACTTTAATAGACTAGCACAACGCACTGTATGGCTGTAAAGCATACTATCAGAACCGGAGCAAAGTACTTTAATAAATTGAGACAACGCACACTTTATGAAACTGTAGGTTATTAAGTATGTTGATTATCCTCTTCGCACACCGGACACGTTCATAGGTGTTCAGATCTCCGCTTTAGTAAATCTCTCAGGGTATAACGGCTGATGGTTCCGGTTTTTTGTTACTTCACTGCTCTTTTTTTAAATCTTTGTGAGTTCTCTACGGGCCACGCCCATCCTCACTCCCAATTCCCCGCATTCTCGATATTGACTCATGCTCATTCATCTCAAAATCATCTGATCGTGAAGATTCACAAAGAGGAATGAGTATGTCTACCCGGTTGACACATTATCAGATGTCACATTTCTCTAACTAGATGTTTATGAAACTCTTTTATGGCTTTATGGTCTACCATAGAAACATAGCATGCAATGAGCAAGATGATAACAGTGACACAAATGGATGGATATCATGTAGAGATAAACAAACTAAAGAGAGTCAGACTGTGCCGTCACGTCGTGAGACAGACAAAACTAGAAGGATATTGCAGACAATCTTCAATAAACCGTCCCATAAATGTGTTTCTTACCAAAATGCACTGTCTTAATTCAATAAAGTAAACTATTTCTCTACCTTAAACTAGACTTCCAATCAGCTAAAGTGCTGTGTCACAGTCTTCTAATCAGCTAAAGTGCTATGTCACAGTCTTCTAATCAGCTAAAGTGCTATGTCACAGTCTTCTAATCAGCTAAAGTGCTATGTCACAGTCTTCTAATCAGCTAAAGTGCTATGTCACAGTCTTCTAATCAGCTAAAGTGCTATGTCACAGTCTTCTAATCAGCTAAAGTTCTATGTCACAGTCTTCTAATCAGCTAAAGTTGTATGTCACAGTCTTCTAATCAGCTAAAGTTGTATGTCACAGTCTTCTAATCAGCTAAAGTTGTATGTCACAGTCTTCTAATCAGCTAAAGTTGTATGTCACAGTCTTCTAATCAGCTAAAGTGCTATGTCACAGTCTTCTAATCAGCTAAAGTGCTATGTCACAGTCTTCTAATCAGCTAAAGTTGTATGTCACAGTCTTCTAATCAGCTAAAGTTGTATGTCACAGTCTTCTAATCAGCTAAAGTTGTATGTCACAGTCTTCTAATCAGCTAAAGCGAGCACAGTCCATTTATCAATGTATATAGTCCCAGTCGATAAATGCAGTTCCCAAAAGTGCAGTTTACAAGCCCCCCAAAGTACAGTTTACAAGCCCCCCAAAGTACAGTTTACAAGCCCCCCAAAGTACAGTTTCCAAGCCCCCTCCCTCAAGTACAGTTTCCAAGCCCCCCCCCCCCAAAGTACAGTTTCCAAGCCTCTCAAAGTACAACTTCCGAGTCACCCAGTGACCAAGTCACCCAAAGAACAGTGACCACGTCCGCTAAAGTAAAATAGTCAAATCTAGTTCCCCAAAGTGCATTTTCCTAGTTATCTAAAAGATATGGTGTCAGTTTGTTTTGCATTGCGTCCCGTGATCATTATCTATGTTTTTTCACACATCTCTTCATCAGATTTATCCGGTGTTATGTTTGCCCTGTCACTTGAATTATTTGTGCTACAGTTACAGAGAATATCTGAAGTTAAATCACGGCATCGATCCATTGATTGATTGATCGCTGTAATGCGGTTTAATTAATTATCGCTTAATCTGACCAGTCAAGAAGTCAATTTCATCTATCTCTAACAGTAATGAGGTGCAAAGGGTTTCACATTGCTCTTCTATGATTCCCCGGCTTAGCAAATATCCAAGATCATATAAGTACCTCCTTGTAGTGCACCTTGAAACAGATACATTGCATCTCCTGTGGTGTTTCTGGAACACTTTTAGGAATTGTGTCCGTGTTTGTGGAGGCAATAGATGGAAAGAGAATTGATTTCAAACAGACAAGCAATATCCCCGGCGCCTCTTAGCCGACATAGCAGCGACACTGTCAACACACAGTGATGCATGGCATTTTCGGCTTCGGAAGCTGGATACAGATGCATTGGAAGGGCGGACAGTGTTCGATGTCCCAATGTGGGTCGATGACGCTACGATGTAGTGGCAATTAGAATATAAATTGATGATGATGATGATGATGATGATGATGTTCCTCCTTCGCAAGCGAAGATGAGCATGGAAATTTTTGACTGAATAAGGCAACCCGATCTTGGCGGCAGCGCTGGGTGGAGGGAAAGCTAAAGTGATGGTGAAGTTTCAATTGTCCAGCGCTAAACCTAGTGGCTACTACGAAAATGTTGGTAGAAGGTCAAAGGTGGACGAA
Source organism: Meghimatium bilineatum (assembly GCA_034231615.1). Taxonomy (NCBI): domain Eukaryota; kingdom Metazoa; phylum Mollusca; class Gastropoda; order Stylommatophora; family Philomycidae; genus Meghimatium; species Meghimatium bilineatum. The sequence continues at coordinate 72,127,368 of CM067319.1, read as the reverse complement.
GTGTTCAAGATATCGGTGAACTAAACCTCGGCTAATAGGGCGAATCTAACCCTATTTCAACATTACTGTTTGAGAAAATACACTGGAAGAGGTTCACGGTCGAGGTAAGGGTCAGTACCCGAGGATACAGGGGCTATGGCGTTTAGTTATACGAGACAAATTCACTACAAGCGAAACATTTCGTATGAGATAGACGTTAGTTAGTTGGTTGGTTGGTTGGTTGGTTGCTTGGTTGGTTGGTTGGTTGGTTAGTTAATCGTCATATCATCATGACTGCACTCCGGACAAATACATAGATACTCCGATCTCTCCCTGAGTGTATCCGCCATTACACCTCTGCTGACAGTTTCGATTCTGTGTTGATTAACCATAATTCTTCTGCGCTTCACGTACTGCTCCCCTCTGGCGACCCTACATTTCAAATCCTGTTGCTTAATTTTAGCCTTTGAATAGGAATCATTATCCACGTGAAGTTCACTTTCATGTTCTGGCTCCTGTAGGGAATTCAACACATCTGCCAGCTCCATTGCTCCTCTCCGGGGTGTAACAACAGCACCTGACACCAGCAAATGAGCTCTTTTGTTATCCCGAACGCCAGAATGCCCAGGCACGAAAAAAAGTCATCACCACCAACCTCAACCCTCTCAATATCTCAGTCCATTGTTCACGACCGAGACCCTTTTGTACTTTCATAATCATACTCATCGTGTCATTCAGGATACAGGTCCGTACAGCCCGCTGTGAGCGGACCCATTCTAATGCCAGGTGACCGTTATGGTCTCCATAATCATACTACTTGAAGCCACAGCAAAACCTCCACTCTGTTTCCTAACACTTTTCCCTGCACACTGAACTGTGAAGGCCCACGCACTGCGAACATGTCTAACCACCGATCTATATGTGTATATAATCACATCACCTTCACCGGAGTTCTCATTGACCAACGCCTGCACCTCAGTCGCCACCGATACTGTCTCCCATTTCTTGCTTGCCCTATCAAGTCTTATTATCGCTCTGAAAGACGTTTTGCAATCCATGTAAATATAAGTAGGAAGCCAGAGGACAATTTTTAAAAATTCTTGAGACTAACGGGAATTGAACCAGTCCGTTCAACGGCACCAAATCACTTAGCAACTATTGAACACGCGTTCTTCCGTACTTGACTAACTGCATCTCCAAAAAAAGATGCGATTTCATCAAGCCTTTCAAACCGTGCACACAAAGTCACCAGAACGGACCGATCGAGACAAGGATTATTACAACAATAACAAACATCCCGTACAGGTATTGAAATATCCTCAGTAACAACAAACACATAACATAATATCCGTATTAATTATACAAGGGCTGATAGGTCTTCTTGTAAACATGGATAACATATATAGACAATACAATAATATTATATATATATTATTATAACAATACGGATATTATGTTATACGTAGTAAAACAAAAAGTAGGTAGGAGTACCCCTTGCACGACAATACGGTATTCTATGTTCTGCTGTTGGACAGTCAAGCAAGTATCGCACAGACCGAACCTATTTGTTCCTTGTGCATTCCCATAATAATTAGCATAGCTGCATTTTGTCCAGTCGTACCACCTGAGTCTGGCTGAGTGTCAGAATTGCCAGCGCATACTCCACCACTTCCACCACTAATCCCTGATACAAAAGAAAAAGTAACCTCTGCTCAAACTGGACGGCAGCCATAACCTTCATTGCTACCAGTCCTTTACCCACTTTTGTGATGATGTGGTGTATATGTTATTTAAAGCTCAGACTTCTATCAAAAAGTACTCCCATGTACTTCATTGTACTAGTTCTTTCAAGCTTGTCTCCACCCAACGAGACACACGTCGTTGGAGTATTTACAATGTGATTGTTCAAAGAAAACCAAGTTACGTATGTCTTAGATGGATTCACCAAAGTCCCTTTATCCTCACACCACTTTCCTATTCAGTCGACTTCCTTGTGTACTTCCAAGATGCACATTTCCTTATTTTTTCTATGCCTATACACCAACATTTCGTCGGAATACGACATAGTTTTACCGAACCCTGTGATTTGACTGCTGGTGATTTGTAACGTATATACGTTAAGAACATGTATCCCTATATACGTTAAACGGCACCGAAGACAAAGGAGAACCCTGAGGTAGACCCTGGCATATGACCGTTGGTTCCGATACACAATTACCACACTTAAGTACCACCTTTCCCTGTAGCAGGACAACACCCACCCAGTTGACAACATATGGACTTACTGAAAGGTGCAGCAACTGCGTCATTAAGAAATCTAAAGATACTATATTAAAGCATCTTCGAGATCTATTGCGACAGCACATGTCTCCATATGTGAATCAAACCCCTCGAACACACCCTTACCCGAAAACAACTTCATTCTGCCATGTTTTCTTGCCTGTGCGATATCCGCCCAACAATGATAGTAACAGCTTATTCCTCTCAAGATGACTTAGTACTTTCCAGATTTATTTTTTACCAATAATTTGCCTATTGTATTCTGTATTGTGAGTGGGGAGTGTCCGTGATTAGAACTTATACTAGAGAAAGAAGTGTCCTTGAGTAGAATTTATACTGGAGTAGGAAGTCCCATTGAGTAGAAAGTATACTGGTGTAAGAGGTGTCCTTGAGTAGAATTTATACTGGAGTAGGAAGTCCCATTGAGTAGAAAGTATACTGGTGTAAGAGGTGTCCTTGAGTAGAATTTATACTGGAGTAGGAAGTCCCATTGAGTAGAAAGTATACTGATGTAAGAGGTGTCCTTGAGTAGAATTTATACTGGAGTAGGAAGTCCCATTGAGTAGAAAGTATACTGGTGTATGGTGTCCTTGAGTAGAATGTATACTGGTCTAGGGAAGATTTCAGAAAAATAAAGTGCCCGTATTAAGAAGTGCTCAGAAGTGTCGTTGAGAATAGAGATTATCCTGGAGTAGAAATTGACCTGGGAGTGCCCTGGAGTAGAGAGTACCCTATTCATTAATTTTCGACACTGACACATTGCTTGGTATATTCTATCATGAAATAAAATAAATGTTTTTCTAAGCCATAAATACCAGCTTTCAACTGTCTAGTCCTATTAGAGGAATGTCATGAAAACAAGTAACATCCGCCTGAAAGTTACTGACTTGAAAATCTGGATAGTTAAAAAAAACATAAAACAATGAACAGAGAACCGGTTCTCGTATACCTAATGTAAATCGGCCACATGTAAATTATAGCGCTTACAAAAAATAATCCCTTCTGCAAGGATTTCCTGTGTAATAAAAATGTAGTACAGCACAAATAGATATTAGCTAAGGAGAAAAAATGAGGGGGTAGAGAGAGAGAGAGAGAAAGAGAATGAAAGAGTGAGAGAGAGACTAAGATAGAGAGAGAATAAGAAAGAAACAGTGAGAGAAGGAGAGAAAGAGAGAGAGAAAGAGAAAGAGAAAAGCTGAGAGAGTAAGAAAGTGTGAGAAAGAGAGAGAGATAGAGAGAGAGTGAGAGAGAGACAAAGAGTGAGAGATTAAAATAGAGAATAAGAGAGAAACAGTGTGAGAGGGAGAGAAAGATTGAGAGAGTAAGAAAGTGTGAGAGAGAAAAATAAAGAAATAGAGAGAGAAAGAGTAGAGGGAGATAGAGAAAGAGTGAGAGAGATAGAGAGAGAAAGAGTGAGAGAGAGCTTTATAAAAACGTCCCGGGTGATGACTGTAAGAAACAATAAGAAGAACAGCAAACATAATTATAAACAGTTGGTCTTCTAGAAATTAAAACGAAGAAACAAACACGGAATTTCGACAAACATCCCCGCTGAAGACGGGTGTATCGGGCCATTGACTCAAATGAAACGGCGACACAAAGCATTTCCGTTCTCTGGACTAAATGCTGCTGGAAATCTAGTAGGACCATTGTCCTGCTACAAGGGAGACCCAGCGGGAGTTTGAGAATCAACGCTGAAGAAGAAGTAGAAGAAAACACCTAAATAAATTACATTTCATCATCATCTGGTGCCATGCCGGCTAGCGTAGACGATCATGGTTCTTCACAGCTCTCTGTCTTCAGAATTATGTATCAATGTCGTTATTGTTTCCCTGCTGTGTCAGGTTGTCAAACTGTCTAATATTTTCTCACGTTATCGCCCTGTCCCTGTTGCCTTCAATCTTGCCTGTTGTGACTATGTTCTCCAGACCCCCTTGTCTCAGGAAGTGGCCAAAAAATGAAGATTGTCTCTTTCTTATATTATTGATTAAGCCCCGTCTCACATTTGACTCTTTCAACACCTCTACATTAGTTTTTCTGGCAGTCCATGGTACTCTCAGCATTCCTTTGTAGAACCACATCTCTGTTGCCTCCAATCTCCCACTTTCCAGTTTGTTTATTGTCAAAGATTCGCATCCATGTGTTAGTATAGGAGTTATATAGCACTGCAGAACTCTCTTTCTCACCTCTAATGACAAGGTCATATTACACAATATATTTTTCATTTTTCTGAATGTTGTTTTTGCCTGCCCTATTTCTGCTTCTTATTTCTGTTGAACTTCTTCCATCTGCTGTAATCGTTGTACCTAAATATTTGTATTTGTGGACCTGTTTTAAAACTATATCATTCACTTTGATCTTGCAAGGTGTGGTATTTTGTTTCTTTGAAATAACCATTACTTCTGTTTTCTTGATATTTAGGAAGAGGCCTTTATCTTTACTTTTTGTGACTACTACATTAATGAAATCTTAAAGGTCTTCCTCACTTTTTGCAATCAGAACAATGTCGTCCGCATATCTCAAATTATTAATGTTATGTCTTCCCACTGATATTCCTGGGATATCAACTATGGCACGCATTATGCTTTCACTGTATAAAGAGAACAGATGAATGTACACATCCTTGTCTAACTCCATGTTTTATTTGTTGAAAAGAGCCAAATTGATTTCCTACTCTTATTGCTGCTGTTTGTTGCCAGTACATGTTCTTGGTGATTATTAAATCCTTATTGTCGATGTTCAAATTCTCTAGCATGTGTACAACTTCGCTATGTTTACCTTTAGCAAATGATTTCGTATAGTCTATAAAACAGAGGTACAGAAATTAAAGTTACAAACGAATAATGAAGATTTTGACAGCAATAATATATACCATCGTATACCTTTGTGTACTACCAATCCGCTTACCACCAAATAGTTGCAATCTCTCATTCGATGCTTGCATACAAACTAGTGAAATATGCTTTTATATATGTATGTATACATATCCAAGCACACCGCCTATCTCAGTAGAAAGTTACTTATTAAAGCAGTGTATACATCAGAGAGTGTTAACATTCTCAAAGAAGTGTATACATCAGAGATTGTTAACATTCTCAAAGAAGTGTATACATCAGAGATTGTTAACATTCTCAAAGCAGTTTATACATCAGAAAGTAAGTTTGTCTCGTCAAAGCAGTGTATACATCAGTGTTAACATTCTCAAAGCAGTTTATACATCAGAGAGTGTTAACATTCTCAAAGAAGTGCATACATCGGAGAGTGTTAATCTTCTGAGTATAACATGTTCTGGATATTCACCAAGCCGCCCACCCCCACCCCCATCCAACTCTCGAAACTGAACATATGAAAGAATAGCGTCATCTGCCATATACCTTAGATATTGAAGCAAACATCGATATTATATGTGTGTGGGCAACCTGTGTGTGGGCAACCTGTGTGTTGCAACCTGTGTGAGTAACCTGTGTGGGGGCAACCTGTGTATGGGCAACCTGTGTGGGCAACCTGTGTGGGCAACCTGTGTGTGGGCAACCTGTGTGTGGGCAACCTGTGCGTGAGAAACCTGTGTGTGGGCAACCTGTGTGTGAGCAACATATGTGTGGGCAACCTGTGTGTGGGCAACCTGTGTGTGGGCAACCTGTGTCGGGGCAACCTGTGTGGGCAACCTGTGTGTGGGCAACATGTGTGTGGGCATCCTGTGTGTGGGCAACCTGTGCGTGGGCAACATATGTGTAGGTCCGGGCTCCTGATTGAGCTATAGTCGTGTAGCAAATTGTTTTTCTGGTTAAGTCATTATGAACTCAAAAAAATATTTCCTGGGCTCGGGGAACCAGCGCTTATAGTACGTTTAGATCAGCCAGGCCAAGGAATATGGCCAAGAAATATATATATATATATATATATATATATATATATATATATATATATATATATATATATATATATATATATATATATATATATATATATATATATATATATATATATATATATATATATATATATATATATTCACTTGTATGTTCACACATTTTTTTCAATAACTAAATCACTCAATTAAACAATCACTCAATTAATTAATCAGTCAATCAATAAATCAATCAATTACAATGAATTATTTCCGTTACCGAGACGTCTAGATTTTCTATTACGCAAGGCTTCTCAGAAACATTTATTCTTAGTTATTTCATCTTACTCCTAACCACATTTCCTAACATCTTTCATTCCTCCACCTAAATCACTCCTTCATCACAGTCACTCTTTTACTTCCATCACTCACTCGCCTCACTGACTCCCTCGCCTCAGTGACTCCATCGCCTCAGTCACTCCCTCGCATCATTCGCTCACTTACCTCTCTGCTACTTTGACAGGTCTCGGTGGACGTCCCTTACAATTCCTGCCACAGTTGAGATTATCGCAAGCATGAAGCATCAAGTTCCCATACTTCCACAACATGTACGATAGAAGACCAAGCAGCACAGCCCCAAGCAATGCCGATATAATGATCCAGGGAAGATTAGGATCCTAGTCATAAACAATAACACAGAAATGAACAATAACGAAGAAATGAATAATAACAGACATAAGCAATAACAAAGAAATGTATAATAACAGACATAAGCAATAACAAAGAAATGAACAATAACAAAGAAATGAACAATAACAAAGAAATGAACAATAACAAAGAAATGAACAATAACACATAAATGAACAATAACAAAGAAATGAATAATAACAGACATAAGCAATAACAAAGAAATGATTAATAACAGACATAAGCAATAACGAAGAAATGAACAATAACAAAGAAATGAACAATAACACAGAAATGAACAATAACAAAGAAATGAACAATAACACAGAAATGAACAATAACACAGAAATGAACAATAACAAAGAAATGAATAATAACAGACATAAGCAATAACAAAGAAATGATTAATAACAGACATAAGCAATAACGAAGAAATAAACAATAACACAGAAATGAACAATAACAAAGAAATGAACAATAACACAGAAATGAACAATAACGAAGAAATGAACAATAACAGACATAAGCAATAACAAAGAAATGAACAATAATTTCAAAAAATGAACAATAACAAAGAAATGAATAATACCAAAGAAATTAACAATAACAAAGAAATAATAATAACAAAGACATAATAACAACAAAGAATGTGAATGATAACAGAAATGAACAATAACAAAGAAAGAAAAAAATGATAAATAAATGGAGAATAGCAAAGAATTTAACAATGATAAAGAATGAACAATTATGGATTAATTACTAATAACAGATAAATAAGCAGTAAGAGGTACTAAATAAGCAGTAACAATGAAATAAACATTAGCAGGTATATTAACAGTAACGGGTAAATTAACAGTAACTTGTAAATCAACATTAATAGATAATTTAACAGAAGCAATTAACTAACAGTAGGCCTAACAGATAAACTAATAGTAACAAATAAATTAACTTCGCCGGATTAATAAATAGTAGCAAAGAAATGAACATTAACAATTATAGTATTTTTAAGTACATGTTATGTTTGTGTGTGAGGAAATGGGGACGTAGTCCAGCCAGCAGAGATTGAAAACTAATACCGCCCGGACACTGCTACTTTCGGACAGGGCCACAGTCTTGCATAGCAAGTAAAGGTGTTGAAGTCAGTGACATTTACCCAGAACGCGCACCACAACAGGATTAGCACCATGGAGTGCCGTGAATTATCGCACATGAAATTATATCTGTATTAATGATTGGAGCTCGAGCTTGCGTTCTAAAGCCAAATGTGTGACCTCTGCTGTGCTATGACCTTGTCTGTTCAGGATGTTCCTGGCGTTTTCTATCCCTTTTCCGTGGTCTTCCTCTGGCTATGTACCCTGATCTCATTTGGTTATATGCTTGTACGGACATATTTTCGTGATGCATTCTCATAATGTTGCCAAACCACTTGATCTGTTCTCTCTCTCTCTCTCTCTCTATGTAATCTGTACAAGATATTATACCTATTCTTTCCCTGATATATTCATTTCGTAATCTATCAAGCCTGGTGACGTCGGCAGCTGTCCCCAAGCATTTCATCTCACATTTCATCTAGAAAGTACAAAACTCAATGCACCCAACTGGCGAGATTCAGACAATGCTTAACCTCGGAGGATCAAACTACATACCTACACATGAAATTTAGAGTGTTTTCCACGACAAGAAATCATAACTGTTGCATGAATTGATTTACAGAAGATCTGTGATAAGGTATGGAAGGATGGAATGTTTCAAAAATATAGAAACTATAAGTGTCAATACGTACAGATGGACGAAAGTCTTTCTTCATAATAAAAGTGCCAGATTACAAGTAATTTGTAAGAAAAGTAAAAAGGTACTGCTACGTCATGGAGGGCCTTATGGGCGAGTTCTATCGTGCATTTTTTTCCCTCACATTTATCAACGATTTAATTGAAGAAATACCACGTGGATCTAAAGCGGTACTGTATGCAGATGACATAATTCTGTTGTGCACACATGAGATCGTGTGATTGCTCAAAAAATTCTTCAGAAAGCCATAGACATATTGACCAATTATGCGAACAAATAGTGTTCAATATATTTGTTCAATAAGTATCAATATAGAGACATCAACCACACAGTATTTGCACCTTCACGAACACAAAGCGCTGGACATGTCTAAATATAAGGTAGATGACTATCCCACGTATCTCGATGTAGTATTTGATGCCAAAATGACATAGAAGCGTGATATTATCAAAACAGAAACAAAGACTAGAAGGAAGATAGATATACTAAGGTAACTGAGCGGGACAACTTGGGGAACTGATGAACAAATTCTTAAAATAATAGGTCATATATTAACACGCTATGAATGATGGCAGAAGAATGATGGTCAACTAGCATAGGACCGGTACTGTCAGCAGAAGTGTAATAGCAGAGACACTCAATGAGAGATCGGAGCAACTATGGACGTGTCCAGTTTGCAATGATGATGATCCGACGACTAATTAACTAACTAAGTAGTCCTGGTTTGGTGAAGACTTTCAGTGCTTTATATACAACTGCTTCTGCTCTAAAGTTAGAGGAGTATTTCTCTGTTGGAAAAGCTTTTGATATTGTCTTCCCATCTTTGAGTCTTATAAGATTTCCACCTCCTCAATTCCTTACTGCTTTCTCTGCCGATCAATCTGTGTAGACATGTGTCCATTCCTTGGGATGGTATTTTATTTCTATCATCTCTAGTGTCAATCTTTTGGTTAAGATGTGTTATGTTCCTCCAGGGCCATAGGCGGCGCATAGGGCAGAAACCATAGCTTTCCATTTCTATCTTTGTGTTGCCACATTTCTATCTTTGTATTTGTAGCTGTGAAGTATTGATAAAATCTAAATCCGTAAGTACACACTCAATGTAGGTGTAAGTACAGACACACGTGGCTACGCATTAAAAATGTTTGTCTACCAAATACAGCTGCATTGTCTCCCTTCAAGGCTGGATGGACAGAAGAAATGTTTGAAAGTTACTCTTAAGACATCACTTCATCATAAGCACCAAGTCTTGGAAGAGCATTGCACAAATATTCAACTGATCTCTAAGAATCAAGAGTGATTCAGCAGCTGTAGAGAACATCAGAAACACTGATGCGCAACAAAAACGTGCCAGAATAAAGGTAAGAGCTACGCAATATTCCACATACTTCCCCCCCCCCCCACCACATGCACAGAGTGCGGTAGACAATTTCAGGCCCGCATCATCATCATCATCATATTCATGTGTCACATATACTGTCATTCGTCTTTGACGACAATGTCAAGCGTCGTAATACACCTAGACAAAATAAGAAGATATTCAAAAATCTGTCTTTGATGACATGGTCAATATAATTGCAAGAGAGCAAACTACGATATTCAGAATTGCAATCCGTCCTTTACGACAATTTCAACAGTCATGATACACTTAAACCCCAAAAAAAGCGATATTTAAACATCCGTCTTTAACGATAATGTCAAGAACCATGATTACAGCCGGACAAAAAAATTATATTAGAAAACTTACCTTGTCCGTCACTGTGTAAGTTTTAGCTGCAGTTGTTGTAGTTGTTGCCTGCGTTGTTGTAGTAGTTGTTGTTGGTGTTGGTGTAGACGGTACTGGAGGAGGTGGTGTTGGGCAGACCTTGGGTGCAAGAATTAAATATAAGACGTTTATTTGATATTTGGTAGCGCATGCTAATACAGAAACAAACACAGGGGTTCATGTTTGCTTAACGGGACTACTATTCCAACTTTTTATATAATTTATGACGATTCGAAATTTGGTGATATTTTGTCATTGACTACTGGCTCAGTTCTAGATACAAAATGGCTACCGTAAATTTGTTAAAGATGCAGTAAGTCTGTTACAGTCGCGAAGACTGCTGCCGGATGCAAAGATGACATCTTCCATCCCCATGTGCGCGCCACCCACTAGAGCCTCATCCATATACGCTACCTGGGAGCCGCGTTAGCGCAGTGGTTAGCGAACTGGCTTCGCATATGAGTAGTCCTGGGTTTATTCCCCAGTTGAGGCGGAAATGTTTTGCCGATCGCAACGGCTCCCGGGTCGACCCAGCCTTAAAATGGGTACCGGATTAATCCGGTAAGTAAAGACTGCGAGGGAGAGGAGATAGCTACCACCCTCATTTGCAGAGCCTCTGAAATGTGAGATCGCTAACATCTCGCACCCCTACGATATTAATAAATGTTATTGGTTACTTTACTTACGTATACGCCACCTACTGACAGCCCAAACCATAAAACCCTCCTAAATGAAATATTTCGACTTCCAACCACTGCCGAGTAATTATAGCAAGGGAAATAATCAATGGAAAAAAACATGCACACAGATTATCCTGCCCTGTGTAATTTATTTCGTCTCACTTTCCGCAACAACAACAAAAACAGTCGGTCTTGTTATGCAAACATGAACCAACACAAGAATTTTAGTGATATTCACCAATGCTGGAACATTTGGTTAGTTCAGTGAAGTATATATATTGTGATGAAGTACATTATTTCCAACCTCTAACGTTAGTCTAATTTGGTTATATCATAGACATACAACATAAATATATTAACAAATTATCGATTGGGTCTTTGTTACCTCTAATATTTTATGGTAGTGTGTCCTGATATAACCTAATTGGACTTTGTCCGCTGGTTGAAAGGGCACGCCTCTCCAAAAGAGAGGCAAACTCATTAACTACCTACCTACCTTACAACATAAAAAATAGTGGAGTTGCGGTTTCTGGTTACCATTCTTCGCTACGACCGCCCGAAAACAATGCTGGAAGGAAAACATGTGATACACCTTCACTTCTACCAAAATGTAGTCTCAAATGTCGTGGTGAAAGGATTACGTCAGCCCGCCACTTCCATATTAGTGGTAATAAAAAGCTCTGATATAACCAAACTGAACTAACGCCCGCGATTGAAAATACGCATACCTCACAATTATAGCTCATTATAAGCATACCCTCACAATTATAGATCATTATAAGCATAAGGTAAAGGTAGGTCCCATGGTATCTGCCGTCGGGGATGAAGATAACTCTTCATGTACTAAGCCGCAGCAACTATTAGGTGGGGTGGCCAGTTCCCTTCCTTGCTGTTTTTTACCTTCCCTAACTCATGCGTCAGGTACTCATTTACAGCTGAGTCGACTGGAGGAGTGGTCGTGTCAAGTGAGAAATCACAACCCGGATTTTTTTTAATGTCTGGACGTGGTTTCGAACCTGGCACGCTGTAACCAGATGATAGCAAACAAGCTCACTATCCACTAGGCTACCGCGCTCCTCTATTATAAGCATACCCTCACAATTATAGATCATTATAAGCATACCATCACAATAAGAGATCATTATAAACATACCCTCATAATGAGAGAGCATTATAAGCATACCCTCACAATTATAACTCATTATAAGCATACCCTCACAATTATAGCTCATTATAAGCATACCCTCACAATTATAGATCATTATAAGCATACCCTCACAATTATAGATCATTATAAGCATACCCTCACTATTAGAGACATATTTCTTCAATTATATCCATTTATCAACTCAATTACTTCCCTTGACTGAAGAGAATGTACATTTCTCTATTATAAGATTAATTTCCTTTACCGATTTCATTTATAGCAGAACTTCGCCGGAGCTGTGATTACTGAGTTCATTTCGCATCAAATGAGAAATGACAAATGACAATAAACATAATATAATGTACGTGAACACACTAAACGAATAGATTCCCAGAAATTATAAACTAGAGATAAACTGGACACAGTTAATAAACGCATGTAAAACAGATGCAAATATTCACTATCAAAGAGAGATTGTAGAGCTGTGTGACTACCAGATCTTACAATCTTACCAATCTTACCAATCTTAATAGATTACCAATCTTACCAATCTTACCAGATTACCAGTCTTACCAATCTTACCAATCTTACCAGATTACCAGTCTTACCAATCTTACCAGATTACCAATCTTACCAAAGATTACTAATCTTACCAGATTATCAAATTTACAAGATTACCAGTCTTACCAATCTTACCAAAGATTACCAATCTTACCAATCTTACCAGATTACCAGTCTTACCAGATTACCAGTCTTACCAATCTTACCAGATTACGAATCTTACCAGATTACCAGTCTTACCAATCTTACCAATCTTACCAGATTACCAGTCTTACCAATCTTACCAATCTTACCAAGGATTACCAATCTTACCAAAGATTACCAATCTTACCAATCTTACCAATCTTACTAAAGATTACCAATCTTACCAAAGATTATCAATATTACCAATCTTACCAAAGATTACCAATCTTAACAATCTTACCAATCTTACCAAAGATTACCAATCTTACCCATCTTACCAAAGATTACCACTCTTACCAAAGATTACCAATCTTACCAATCTTACCAATCTTACCAAAGATTACCAATCTTACCATTCTTACCAATCTTACCAAAGATTACCAATCTTACCAATCTTACCAGATTACCAGATCTTACCAGAAATTATAAACTAGAGATAAACTGGACACAGTTAATAAACGCATGTAAAACAGATGCAAATATTCACCATCAAAGAGAGATTATAGAGCTGTGTGACTATCAGATTAAGTAAGCGGTAAATGAGGCAAGGTTTACATGAATAAATTGAATAGCCAAATAGAAACACACGCAAAAATATTAACAGTGTTTATGGTAGTGTAGTTGTGGTAGTTGGAGTAGTTCGTATGGTAGTATTAGTAGTGGCGACAAACGTAGTAGTTTTAGTAGCAACAGTAGTTGTTGTAAAAATTATGATTGTAGTGATGTCGGTTCTAGTAGAAGTTATGGTATCAACGTATTTAAAAGTTAGAAATTTAGCCATTATTTGGTAGCATTTTGTCTGAAATGTTGATAGTAAAAGAATAAATAATTAAACAATCTGGCAACCCTGTAGCAAAAGTAGTAGTAGTAGTAGTAGTAGTAGTAGTAGTATTAGCTCGTAGTAGTAGTAGTAGTTGTTGTTGTTGTTGTTGTTGTTGTTGTTGTTGTTGTAGTTGTTGTTGTTGTTGCTTTGTTGTTGTTGTTGTTATTGTTGTTATTGTTGTTGTGTTTGTTGTTGCTTATGTATGTGGTGATAATAGTAGTAGTAGTAGTAGTAGTAGTAGTAGTAGTAGTAGTAGTAGTAGTAGTAGTAGTAGTAGTAGTAGTAGTAGTAGTAGTAGTAGTAGTAGTAAAAGTATTGGTGGTGTTAGTAGTAATAACGCTGGTAGTAATAGTAGTAGTAGTAGAAGAAGTAGTGGTGGTTGTAGTAGTAATAGCGGTGGTAGTAGTAGTAGTAGTAGTTGTTGTTGTTGTTGTTGTTGTTGTAGGAGTAGTAATAATAGCAGCAGTACTGGCGGTGGTTATAGTAGTAATAGCGGTGGTAACAGTAGTAGAAGTAGTGGTTGTGGTAGTAGCGGTTGGCGGTAGTAGTAGTAGTAGTAGTAGAAGTAGTGGTGGTAGTAAATGTTAACCCATATCATTTATTAATGTAGTAGAAGTGTGAGATGTTAGCGATCTCACATTTCAGTGGCTCTTCTAAATGAGGGCGGTAGCCATCTCTTCTCCCTCGCAGTCTTTACTTCCTGGATTAATCCGTTACCCATTTAAGGTTGGGTCGTTCCGCGAGCCGTTGGGATCTGAAAAACATTTCCTCCTCAACTGGGGAATGAATCCAAAACCACTCATACGTGAAGCCAGTGCTCTACCCGTCCCCAACTACGTGGTGGTAGTAGTAGTAGTAGTAGTAGTAGTAGTAGTAGTAGTAGTAGTGGTATGATAGTGGTAGTGGTAGTAGTAATGGCGGTGGTGGTAGTAGTATAATTTAGTGGCCATGATTTGGTAGTGGTAGTAGAAACAGCGATGATAGTAGTGGCAGTAGTAGTAGCAGTGGTGATGAGGAGGTAGCAGTAATAGCAGTGGTAGTAGTAGCAGCAGTAGTAATGATAGTGGTATTGATAGGAGTAGTAGTATTTGCAGCAACAACATCAATGATTCTTAAATGATAGTAGTTGTTGCAAGAAAATGTTACAAATAATTGCAATCCTGTGCTTCACTGAGAACAAAAAGGTTTGCCTGCAGATGTTCACAATCTTAAAGGTTTGACTGCAACTATACACATTCTTAAAGGTTTATCTGAAGCTGTCAACAATCTTAAAGGTGGCAACAAACAGACTCAACAACATCAAAACATCTAACCAACACCAGAATTTATAGAAGACTCACGGTGAAGCAGACACTTATAACAGTAGGGTTCACACTTCGAAGGGGCCCAGGTGTCTGACCTCTGTCCCAGGCGTAGCCGTTGAAGGTGATCACACTTCCTGCTGGCAGGGGCTGGGTAACAATAACCTCCCCTCCAGTTCCAACTTGAACAGCGCCGCCAGATCCCCTGTTCAAACATGAAAGAGATTTTATGTCAATTATACAATGATGGGTATATGACTCTACATTTTCAAATTGCATAGAATATTAGATTTGTATTGTATCTGGAAATCAAAACAATAAATAAACAGACCACATTACGACTGTTCAACTCCAATGTAACATATACGTTAAAAATGATTGTCAATCCTGAAATATAATAAATAGAATTATTTCATGACATTCTCCAAATAAACATGAACCTAAACCATTTTATGAGTGTGTGACTTAAAATCTTCAACGGGAATTAACACTTTCAATGACTTAACTATATTCTTTTATAGAGTAAACTCCCTTTTTCGAAAAAACCCTACAATTTGTCACGTACATATATACTGGGAGACTATTAAAAAAAACTCTGGATTACCCTTATTTTACATTGTTTACTCTATGTTTACTCTATGTTTACTCTATGTTTACTCTATGTTTACTCTGTGATTACTCTTTGATTATTCTGTGATTACTCTGTATACTCTGTTCTTTGTTACTCGGTGGTTACTCTGTTTACAATATTTTGTTACTCTGTTTTGTGCTTACTCTGTAGGTTCTGTTTGTTGTATGTTTACTGTGTTTACTCTTCGAATATTCTTTGTTTACTCTACGTTTACTCTGTTTACTTTGTGAGTGTTTAAGCTGTAATTACTCTGTTTACTTTGTGAGTGTTTAAGCTGTAATTACTCTGTTTACTTTGTGAGTGTTTAAGCTGTAATTACTCTGTTTACTTTGTGAGTGTTTAAGCTGTAATTACTCTGTTTACTCGTCGGTGTACTCTTTGTTACTATGTGTTTACTCTGTGTTTGCTCTGTGTTTACTATGTGTTTACTATGTGTTTACTCTGTGTTTGCTCTGTGTTTACTATTTGTTTACTCTGTGTTTGCTCTGTGTTTACTATGTGTTGACTCTGTGTTTGCTCTGTGTTTACTCTGCTCTGTGTTACACTATGTTTAGTCTGTGTGTACTCTCCGTTTACTCTATGTTTGCTCTGTGTCTACTCCGTGTAAAATCTGTGTTTACTTTGTGTTTTCTCTGTGTTTACATTGTTTACCCTGTGCTTACATTGTTTATACTGTGTTTACTCTATATTGACTTTGACTTTACTCTGTATTTACTCTGTGTTTGAAGTACTGAGTACAGTAAATAAAAGTTTACCACTAGTTAAAACGCAATGTCCTATACGAGGTATTCTTAAATATTCAATGAATTCTTACACATAATACATCACGTTTGAATATTCACTCATAATACAGCAAGTTTGAATATTCACTCATAATACAGCACGTTTGAATACTCAAATACAGTACGTTTAAATATTCACTCATAATACAGCACATTTGAATACCCACTCATAATACAGCACATTTAAATACTCACTCATAATACAGCACTGATGAATACTCACTCATAATACAGCACATTTGAATACTCACTCATAATACAGCACATTTGAATACTCACTCATAATACAGCACATTTGAATACTCACTCATAATACAGCACATTTGAATACTCACTCATAATACAGCACATTTGAATACTCACTCATAATACAACACTCATGAATACTCACTCATAATACAACACTGATGAATACTCACTCATAATACAGCATATTTGAATACTCACTCATAATACAACACTGATGAATACTCACTCATAATACAACACTGATGAATACTCACTCATAATACAGCACATTTGAATACTCACTCATAATACATCACATTTGAATACTCACTCATAATACATCACATTTGAATACTCACTCATAATACATCACATTTGAATACTCACTCATAATACATCACATTTGAATACTCACTCATAATACATCACATTTGAATACTCACTCATAATACAGCACATTTGAATACTCACTCATAATACAGCACATTTGAATACTCACTCATAATACAGCACATTTGAATACTCACTCATAATACAGCACATTTGAATACTCACTCATAATACAACACTCATGAATACTCACTCATAATACAACACTGATGAATACTCACTCATAATACAGCATATTTGAATACTCACTCATAATACAACACTGATGAATACTCACTCATAATACAACACTGATGAATACTCACTCATAATACAGCACATTTGAATACTCACTCATAATACATCACATTTGAATACTCACTCATAATACATCACATTTGAATACTCACTCATAATACATCACATTTGAATACTCACTCATAATACAGCACATTTGAATACTCACTCATAATACATCACATTTGAATACTCACTCATAATACATCACATTTGAATACTCACTCATAATACATCACATTTGAATACTCACTCATAATACATCACATTTGAATACTCACTCATAATACATCACATTTGAATACTCACTCATAATACATCACATTTGAATACTCACTCATAATACAGCACATTTGAATACTCACTCATAATACAGCACATTTGAATACTCACTCATAATACAACACTCATGAATACTCACTCATAATACAACACTGATGAATACTCACTCATAATACATCACATTTGAATACTCACTCATAATACATCACATTTGAATACTCACTCATAATACATCACATTTGAATACTCACTCATAATACATCACATTTGAATACTCACTCATAATACATCACATTTGAATACTCACTCATAATACAGCACATTTGAATACTCACTCATAATACAGCACATTTGAATACTCACTCATAATACAACACTCATGAATACTCACTCATAATACAACACTGATGAATACTCACTCATAATACAGCATATTTGAATACTCACTCATAATACAACACTGATGAATACTCACTCATAATACAACACTGATGAATACTCACTCATAATACAGCACATTTGAATACTCACTCATAATACATCACATTTGAATACTCACTCATAATACATCACATTTGAATACTCACTCATAATACAGCACATTTGAATACTCACTCATAATACAGCACATTTGAATACTCACTCATAATACATCACATTTGAATACTCACTCATAATACAGCACATTTGAATACTCACTCATAATACAACACTGATGAATACTCACTCATAATACAGCACATTTGAATACTCACTCATAATACATCACATTTGAATACTCACTCATAATACAGCACATTTGAATACTCACTCATAATACAGCACATTTGAATACTCACTCATAATACATCACATTTGAATACTCACTCATAATACAGCACATTTGAATACTCACTCATAATACAGCACATTTGAATACTCACTCATAATACAACACTGATGAATACTCACTCATAATACAGCACATTTGAATACTCACTCATAATACATCACATTTGAATACTCACTCATAATACAGCACATTTGAATACTCACTCATAATACAGCACATTTGAATACTCACTCATAATACATCACATTTGAATACTCACTCATAATACATCACATTTGAATACTCACTCATAATACAGCACATTTGAATACTCACTCATAATACAGCACATTTGAATACTCACTCATAATACAGCACATTTGAATACTCACTCATAATACAGCACATTTGAATACTCACTCATAATACAGCACATTTGAATACTCACTCATAATACAGCACATTTGAATACTCACTCATAATACAGCACATTTGAATACTCACTCATAATACAGCACATTTGAATACTCACTCATAATACAGCACGTTTGAATACTCACTCATAATACAGCACATTTGAATACTCACTCATAATACAGCACATTTGAATACTCACTCATAATACAGCACATTTGAATACTCACTCATAATACAGCACATTTGAATACTCACTCATAATACAGCACGTTTGAATACTCACTCATAATACAGCACATTTGAATACTCACTCATAATACAGCACATTTGAATACTCACTCATAATACAGCACGTTTGAATACTCACTCATAATACAGCACGTTTGAATACTCACTCATAATACAGCACGTTTGAATACTCACTCATAATACAGCACGTTTGAATACTCACTCATAATACAGCACATTTGAATACTCACTCATAATACAGCACGTTTGAATACTCACTCATAATACAGCACGTTTGAATACTCACTCATAATACAGCACGTTTGAATACTCACTCATAATACAGCACATTTGAATACTCACTCATAATACAGCACATTTGAATACTCACTCATAATACAGCACATTTGAATACTCACTCATAATACAGCACATTTGAATACTCACTCATAATACATCACATTTGAATACTCACTCATAATACAGCACATTTGAATACTCACTCATAATACAGCACATTTGAATACTCACTCATAATACAGCACATTTGAATACTCACTCATAATACAGCACGTTGTTACCGTTTGTGGATGAGATATCATCATCCGAGGCAGAGATAGTTCCTACCCTAGCACCTGGTACGTGGAGAATCGATACAAAAATCAGTCATACGGCAGTACGTTTGTCCTCAGTCAGTCAGCCATCAAATAGGCCGATTTTCCTCAGTCAGTCAGTCATTAGGTAGTGAGTTTGTCCGCAGTCATCAGACACTCAGTCAATGTGTCAGTCGCTCATCAGGTACACTGCAGTGTGTCCTAAGTTAGTCATCAGGCAGCCGTAAGTCAACCAGTCGTCATTCTTCAGGATTCATATCACAGGATTAATAGCTTCAATGAACTGGGTGATTCACTGATTCAGAACCTTGGGGTTCTCACATTCTTATAACCAACACAATACACGGGGTTCTCACATCCTTATCATCAACACAATACACAATTAAATCATTAGATACTGAAACAGAGAGGCTAAAGGTTAAATAAAAGAAAAACTGAAGCATTTGTAATAGCACAGAATAATGTCCTTCAGAATGTAGCGTTACTGTCAAGCCTGAGATAAGTGGGGGGGAGGCGATTTGGGGTTAGCTCTCCACGTTTAAGTATAACAATAACCTCTTGAAGGCTATTATTTTAGTCAGTGTAATGTGTGTTCTGCTGTCTCCCTCCTTATCACTAAGGTCAACCTTGGCAACCCTGCCCTCTTCCTTTTCCTAAAAACCACAAGGATCTTAACCCTGCAGAAGACCTATTGTGTCTACATGCTCTTGCCCTATCGTGTATATCCCTGCGTTCCTTGATGGTGTTTTTCAACCTATTGTCGTCTCTCTCCCGACGTACTCAAGGACACTAACCATGCATTAACCACATTCACATCGTTTGAGCTGTTCCGTGACTATCATCCCTTCCTCCTTGATGTTGTCTCCCTTTACCCCTATATTTCACACAACGATGGTCTTTCCGCCTTTAAGTTCTTCCTTGACCGGCATCATCACCATCCCATTGTCACTTCTACCCTAGTTCGCTTGGTTGAATTTGTCATTACCTTGAACAACTTTGAGTTCGATAGCACCTTCTTTTACAAGATTAGCGGCGTAGACATGAGCACCAAAATGGGTTCCATCTATGCTTGTATGTTTATAGTCCACATTAAGCACTTTATCCTCTCCAGTTTTTAGGGTCCGATTCCCCAGTTTTACCGCCATTACTTTGATGACGGTTTTTGGGTTCACGGACATGCTTGTCGATGACCTTTCAGTCTTCATCTAATTCTTTAGCAACTTTCATCCCTCTACTAAATTCACTTCCGTCGTCTCTCCTTCCTCTGTTACTTTTCCGGACATATCTGTCTCCCTTGGTCCAGCTTCTCTATCCACCTCTGTCCAGTATAAACCTACCAACTCTCATCGCTTTCTTATTTATTCCTCTTCCAACCCTCGTTCATGCCGTGACTCCCTACCCTTCTCTCAGCCTCTACGCCTCCGTTGTCTCTGCCAGGATGATTCTACTTTCTTCAGCATGCCCATAAATTCTTCCGCCGCCGTCTGTAATATGTGTATGCTTTTCTATATGCCCTGAGTTGCGCCCTCCAATCTCCCGTTATGATGTCTTATCTCTCAACCCTTGTTCAACCTCTATACGCCCCAAACTGATCCTTACATTCCATCTCTATAACATCCCAACCCTTAAGATCCTGCTCCGTGATTTCTCCATTCACTCAAGCGATCCCCTGATCAAAGCTGCCTTCCCCGGCCCACCCTCGTGAGAGACAGAAGTCTACATGATTCCCTGGTGTACTCTCACTTCCGTGCTGCTGGTCCTCCCTCTGGCACTTCCCCCTGCCACCGCCCGTGTATTACGTGCTACTATGTCTTCCGAACCTCATCCATCCAGTTTCACAAGTCCGTGTTTCCACATCTACCACTCTTTTTCCGCGTGTTTCCCGCAACGTCGTTTACGTTATTACTTACTAACGATACAACCTGATATACATCGGCGAGAGGGGTAGATTTCTAACCGCTATGTTTGCCGAACACTTGCCTGACATCTGTAACCATGGCTCGTTTCCGGCAACTCTCACTGTGGTACACAGGACATTAAAGTCACTGACTTGGTCTCCTGCCATTCTGGACACCGGCAACGTTTCTCGTTAGAGAATAGACTGATTCTTAATCTCGGGTCTCATGGCACCAACGATGGCATCAGGGACAAGCAATACTTCTTACCGCAAGAATAACCTCTTACCACCTTTCATCCACCTGCTCTTCTTCTTCTCTGTTGCTCCTTCGTATCCTCTCACTGCTCTTTCCCTTTTCATCTTCCATCTCGCCCCTTTGCTATATACTGTTGCACTGCATTGTGGTGGTTCGACATAGGCCGACATTAAAGGGGCTTGGGTTACGTCAACCCAGCACTTGTGGTTGGTGCGTTGGTGGGCGGTCACGCCATGGAGCGCGGCTGGATCCGGTGTGTTTCCGTTGCGGTTTTGCAAGTTGTTTGGTTGGTTCATCTGCACCCCTCGTTATCTTAGTACTACACTCTCTTCACATGGGTTGATTCACCCACGCCTCCCTCATCTTTTCCCATGGGTTGATCCACCCACGCCTCCCTCATCTTTTCCCATGGGCTGATTCACCCACGCCTCCCTCATCTTTTCCCATTTGTTGATTCACCCACGCCTCCCTCATCTTTTCCCATGGGTTGATTCACCCACGCCTCCCTCATCTTTTCCCATGGGTTGATTCACCCACGCCTCCTTCATCTTTTCCCATGGGTTGATCCACCCACGCCTACCTCATCTTTTCCCATGGGTTGATCCACCCACGCCTCCCTCATCTTTTCCCATGGGTTGATCCACCCACGTCTCCCTCATCTCTTCTCCTAACGATTCCTCAACCTACTTTCTCTACTTTATCTGCTCTCACCACCTATGCCTTTCATCGATCTTTCCCCTTTGTCACTCACAGTTTACCGTGAGCGGCCCTATTAGCCACACTATTAGCGTCATTCTAGCCACATTATGAGCGCCTATTCTAGACACACTATCATTTTTTGGACCTACCATTTGTCTGGAATTTTTAAATGTTACATCTACTCTATATTAATGTATGGCTCATAAACATGGACACTAAATAAACAATTGGAAGACAAAATTGATGCCTTTGAGATGTTGGTATATAGAAGAATAGGGAGAACATCACGGAAAGAGAAGAAAACAAATAAAGAGGTGCTAAAGACACTTAATATGAAGAAAGAACTACTAAGAGAAATAAAGATCAGGCAAATAAAACATTATGGACACATTCAAAGGCGTGATACCTTATTGAAGACCTTACTTGAAGGTAAAGTCAAAGGGAAGTGAACAAGAGGTAGGCAGAGATACAAGTGGAAGAGTAACATCACAAGATGGACAGATTACAGTCTAGCAGAGTGCACCACCACGACAAGAGACAGTGGATGTTGGAGATCTGTTGCAGCCAACCTTCGTTGAGGAGACGGCACTTAATGATGATGATGAGTGTACTGTTCCAACAATACCCACAAAGGGGTTGCGAGGTGCGGCTGGCTCATCCTATATATCATCTTCGGTTTATATCATCCTTGCTATATCATCTTCGGTTTATATCATCCTTGCTATATCATCTTCGGTTTATATCATCCTTGCTATATCATCTTCGGTTTATATCATCCTTGCTATATCATCTTCGGTTTATATCATCCTTGCTATATCATCTTCGGTTTATATCATCCTTGCTATATCATCTTCGGTTTATATCATCCTTGCTATATCATCTTCGGTTTATATCATCCTTGCTATATCATCTTCGGTTTATATCATCCTTGCTATATCATCTTCGGTTTATGCTACCGGTCACATTTCCAAACACGCGGCCTAAAAAAGTACTTGTCGTTGAATAAAAACAGTAAATCAAAAACGATATAGTAATATAAAAACAGTAATAGACAAATATCCATTGTAACATAAAAATAGTAAACCACAAACCTCATAGATAACAGAAATATTAATACACAAACCTCCATTGTACAATAAAAACACAAACTTCCATTGTAACAGAACAGTAAATCACACAATTTCATTGCAACATAAAAACAGTAAATCATATACCTTCATTGTAACATAAAAACACTAAAACAAAAGCCGGCACTGCAATATAAAAACAGTAAAACACACACCTGCATTGTAACATAAAAACAGTAAAACATACACCTGCATTGTAACATAAAAACAGTAAAACATACACCTGCATTGTAACATAAAAACAGTAAAACATACACCTGCATTGTAACATAAAAACAGTAAAACATACACCTGCATTGTAACATAAAAACAGTAAAACATACACCTGCATTGTAACATAAAAACAGTAAAACATACACCTGCATTGTAACATAAAAACAGTAAAAACACAAACCTGCATTGTAACATAAAAACAGTAAAAAAGAAAACCTGCATTGTAACATAAAAACAGTAAAAACACAAACCTGCATTGTAACATAAAAACAGTAAAAACACAAACCTGCATTGTAACATAAAAACAGTAAAATACACACCTGCATTGTAACATAAAAACAGTAAAAACACAAACCTGCATTGTAACATAAAAACAGTAAAATACAAACCTTCATTGTAACATAAAAACAGTAAAATACAACCTTCTTTGTAACATAAAAACAGTAAAATACAAACCTTCATTGTAACATAAAAACAGTAAAATACAAACCTTCTTTGTAACATAAAAACAGTAAAATACAAATCTTCATTGTAACAAAAACAGTAAAATACAACCCTCCATTGTAGTATTAAAACAGTAAAATACAAACCTTCATTGTAACATAAAACTGTAAAATACAAACCTTCAATGTAACATAAAACAGTAAAATACAAACCTTCATTGTAACATAGAAACAGTAAAAACACAAACGTCCATTGTAATAGAAATATTCAAACACGAACCTCCATTGGTACACTCCGTTGCGAAGAACTCGTATCCTGCCGTGTTATTGAATTTGGGGGCGTTGTCATTGCAATCAAGAAATGTCACCGTGACTGTGGCAGTGGCATTACGATTTCCCTTATCCGTGGCCTGGAAAGAAACGTTCCGATAATGTAGCTAATAATTCATAACTGACATCACTAATTTAAAACGGATAATGAGACACTTGTCTGTGACCTGGGGTGAAGCGTTTCAGTAACGTAGTTAATCTATGGTTAAACTAATTGAATTAAGCGAACATGGTAATGGGACACTTGTCAGTGCCCCTGCCATTACGACGGATAATAAGACACTTGTCAACGACCCTGTCATTTAAGACGGGTAATGAAATAGATACCAGTTCAGTGGCCCTTTTATTTAAGACGGATAATAAGACACTTGTAAACGGTCGTCATTTAAGACGGGTAATGAAATAGATACCTGTTCAGTGGCCCTTTTATTTAAGACGGGTAATAAGACACTTTCCAGCGGTCCTGTCACTAAAGATGGGTAATGAAATGAATATCTTTTCGGTGGCCTTGGTATTTAAGACGGGTAATGAGATACTTGTTCGTAACCTGGAGAGAAATGTTCCAGTAATTTTATATTATTCATTTACCATTTAAGACGGATTTTTTGGCTGAGTGATTTTCTAGGCAATATAAATACCTTCAGTAGTTTGCCAGTGCTTTCTTAACTGTCCGGATGCACAGTTGCCTATTGTGGAAATCGAACTATGTACCTTGGCTGTCAGAGACTCCGCCACAGAGCCGGACGTTATGTCGATAACCAATCAAAAAGTCACAAGGAAATGCAATAGATTTATTCTAGAAGGATGATTCTTGGTGAGTCTGTATGATTGTATCATCGATTGTATAAATACATCAACAAATACTCACTACAGTGTGCATAAATACATCAACAAATACTCACTCCAGTGTGCATAAATACATCAACAAATCCTCACTACAGTGTGCATAAATACATCAACAAATCCTCTCTACAGTGTGCATAAATACATCAACAAATCCTCACTACAGTGTGCATAAATACATCAACAAATCCTCACTACAGTGTGCATAAATACATCAACAAATCCTCACTACAGTGTGCATAAATACATCAACAAATCCTCACTACAGTGTGCATAAATACATCAACAAATACTCACTACAGTGTGCATAAATACATCAACAAATCCTCACTACAGTGTGCATAAATACATCAACAAATCCTCACTACAGTGTGCATAAATACATCAACAAATCCTCACTACAGTGTGCATAAATACATCAACAAATCCTCACTACAGTGTGCATAAATACATCAACAAATCCTCACTACAGTGTGCATAAATACATCAACAAATACTCAGCACATCACCAGGTAGCATATCCTGAAGAGGATGTAGCAGTCATCGCCACCTTTCGAAACTTCTGTCTATTTTGAGCCTGTCTTCCTGCTTCTGTTATTGTCATGTTCAGGTGGTATTTGATGTCTTGCGTTCATCTTTTTCTTGGTATGCCTTTTGTTTGTCTCCCTGGCATCATCCCCTCCATTATGGTCTTCTCTAGGCCGTCATGGTATTTGATATGGCCAAAATATTGTAGTTTTCTGGAAAGAACCATGCTGTTTAGCCAGTTTTATTTTACATTCATTTCTCTCAGGATGGCTACATTGGTGACGTTTTTGGTCCATCGTATTCTGGGGGTTTTTCAGTAAAATTTTGTTTCAAATGCTACTATTTTATTTTTCCCTTTGTTTGTGATTGTCCAGGATTCATAACCATATATTGCCACTGCGAATATGCAAGCTCTTAGAAATGTTAGTTTTGTTGTTTCCAGCAGCTCAGACATATGTTTTTCATTTGTATCAGCTTCTTTGACGCAAAAGCCAATCTCCTTCTGACTTCTTCACAGCAATCAACGTTACTGTTGATAAGTGAACCAGGCTATTCAAAACTGGTGACTCTTTCTAATTCGCTGTTGTTGGTACTGATTGAGAACTTGTTAATGGTTTTGTCGCTTGTCATAATCTAGGCTTTGATTCCATTAGAAATAGGTTGTGTTTTTCCACTATGTTCTTTAATGGAGTTTATAAAGTGTTGGAGACCTGCTTGACTGTGCTAATAATGTTGTATCGTCAGCATATCTTAGTTCTGGTATCTCGTGACCTCCGACTCTGAGTGGGTCAAAGTTATTTCTCTGTTGGTCATTTCTTACATTCGTCATTATGTTCTCTGCATAAATATTGATAAGATAAGGTGATAGGAAACATCCTTGTCTGACTCTTTTTTTCCACGCTAAACCAATCAGATGTTTCACTTACTCTCACGGCTACTTACTGGTCTTGATATAATGTTTTTAATAAGGCAGATTAGGTGTAGCGGGAAACCCTTGTCCTTCATGATATTCGAAAGTTTTTAATAGTATACACAATCGAATGCTTTGGTGTAGTCAATAAAGCATGTGTAGATGTCGACATTAAATTATCTGAATTTCTCTATGATGTTGAAAATATGGTACTTCTGCCCTGTCTGAAACCTGCCTGTACTTCATTTAACTTTTCTTCCAGTTTATGTTGTAGTTATTTCATTATAATACAAAGTAGTTGAACCTTTTGAAACAATATCTGGAGTAAGACAAGGATGCGTACTTTCATCCCTACTTTTCAACATATACATGGACAGAACAATAAAAGAAGCTCACATCAACAAAGAGGAAAACATTGCAAATAAACCTGATGAGGAACTTAATAATGAAATCAATGAACTTTTATTTGCCGATTATCAAAGTTTAATATACAAAGATGAGGAAAATTTTCAAAAGCACATCAATGCATTGCTATTAGCTTGTCAGAAGTACAACATGAAATTAATGTACAAAAAACAGAAGTTATGAAAATTAGCAAGTCTTCAACACCAATGAATATAACAATAGATAACACCAAAATGAAACAAGCCAAAGAATTTAAATATCTAGGCAGCATTTTTTTCCGAAGATGGAAGAATAGACAGAGAAATAGAAACAAGGTGCCAGAAAGCAAACACAATGACCTACCAACTTTCACCATTACTTCTTCATCCAAAGATCAAGATGAAAATTAAAAAACAAATAATATCTACAATTTGTATACCAACACTGTGCTACCAATGTCAGACATGGTCTTTAACAGCTTCGCAGCAAAGAAAAATCGTCACATGTGAAATGAAGTGTCTGAGGAAAGCTGCAATGGTTATATAAACTAGATAAAATAAGAAATGAAGAAATTAGGAAAAGAGTTGGTATAATATCATGTATCGAACATATTGAGAGACAGCAAGTAAAATGGTTCGGTCACCTTCGGAGAATGAAGCCAAACCAAATACCAATAAGAGCATATAATACAAGAATATCCTGGCGTAAAGCCAAACGTAGACCAAGAAAACGGTGTATAGAAAACATCGAGATAGCCTTGAACAAACATGGACTAAATGCAACCTCGGCGACACATCTGGCCTTGGAACGACAGCTTAAGCTACCACCCCTACGCAGAACGGCAAGTGTGAATGCGACCAACAATCATTCACCTGGGGAATACAAAAGACCAAGTAGTATTTTGCTGGCGCGAATGATCAGTGGTTCTGTAGTTTGTGTTAGATTTCCCTTCTTCAGTAGCGGTAATAGACTTATCGTGTCCATTCCTTGGTGCTCAGTGTGTAATAGATGATGATGGTGGTTTCTCCTTCTGCTTGGATCATTTCAGCAGTTATATTATCACACCCTGGGGGATTTCCCTCGCTGCAGATTTAATGGCCTACCTGACTTCATCTAACCTGGGTTCTGGTTCTATTTCACTTCTATTGTGGGTGTTATTGTCGGTTTTTTTGTGTGGATTTCCTCATAAATTACCTTACAGTATTCTTTCCATCTTTCTATGATGTTTTTGTTTTCTGTCAATTTGTTACTGTTTGTCTTGAATTATGTTTATTGCTGTCTTGAAGTCGCTTGTTAGAGTTCGCATATCTTTGAACATACTATCACTTCTTCCTTGTTTGTTCATCTCCTCTATATTGCTGCATGTCTTCAATATATATTTGTTTTTGTCCTGTCTTGTATACTTCTTTATTTTTTGGGTGCTTTTTTGTATTTGCTGTGATTTTTAGTGTAATTCATTGTTTCCATTTGTCTTCTTTCTGAAATTAGTTTGAGAGATTCATGTAGCCATTTTTCTTGATAACTTTTCTGGGTATAAGGTTTTGTGCTGTAGAAACAAGAATATCTCTTGCATAGTTGGCTAGGTCATCGAGTGTTAATTCTTCTTGAACTGCCAAACGTATTTAAGTTCTGTTGTGAACTTGCTATATTCTGCTGGTGCCAAAGTAAATGGGACTAACATCTTTTATAACCTTTTTAAGCTTTATTTTTACATCCGCCATGGGAAGTTCGTGGTCTATGTAACAGTCGGCACTCTTAAAGTCTATGGCGCAAAGAATGCTTAATCGTCATCTGTTTGTATTAAAATGTAATCTATTTGATTTTTTGTCTTACCATCTGATGATGTTCACGTGAACAGTCCTCTATGATGTTGTTGAAGTAGTGTGTTCATGATTGTTAAGTTGTTATCTATGCAAAAATCTACTAGTCGTTATTCTATCTCGTTCCTTTGGCCAATAGTGAAACGCCCTACTGCATGTCTTTCCTCCCATACCCGTCGTGATCCAATTTTTGCATTAAAATCCCCCATTACTATTTTAATATCTTGTTTTGGCGTTTAATCGGTTGTTTCTTGTAGAACGTCATAAAATGTGTCTATTTCTTCGTCTTCTGCTGCTGATGTTGATGCATATGTTTGGATGATGGTGATGATATTCACTACAACAGGTATAAATACAACAACAAATATTCACTATAACATATATAAATACATCAACAAATACTCACTATAACATATATAAATACATCAACAAATACTCACTATAACATGTATAAATACAACAACAAATACTCACTATAACATGTATAAATACAACAACAACAAATACTCACTATAACATGTATAAATACAACAACAAATACTCACTAAAACATATATAAATACATCAACAAATACTCACTATAACATATATAAAAATACATCAACAAATACTCACTATAACATATATAAATACATCAACAAATACTCACTATAACATATATAAATACATCAACAAATACTCACTATAACATATATAAATACATCAACAAATACTCACTATAACAGTAAACTTGTTTGTGGTTGGCATCGGGGTTCTGTGATCAGGTTTATCCCCGTCGACATCATAGTTTATGATGGTTCTTATCTCGCCTGTAGTCGGGTCAATATTAAACGCACCTGGGTTTGAGGTCTGCGGGCTGAAGGACCACCTGATCGTATCATGAGTATCAGGATCTGTTACTCTGTATCCGGGGTCAAACTGGCCCTACATCAATCAAAGATGAAAATTAAAGACAAACTGCAGTGAAACTATCTACCCACGTGGTAAGTGAATAAAAAATGTAAATAACAAATTGTTAATGTTCAATTTTACAAATAGCACGAATACACAGATTCAACGTTTTCACCACAATGTCTTTGTTGAGATAAGGACAGATCCAAATTAGAATTAGAATAGATTAAAACTACACTAAAAAAATCGGTTGGAAATTTATTTTAATGAAGGTTCACGTATTTTAAGTGTATTTTAATCTCCCAACAATAGCTATGAAAATAATCGCACAAAAAATAGCTATGAAAATAATCTCCCAACAATAGCGATTAAAGTAATGGCCCAACAGTAGCGATTAAAGTAATGGCCCAACAGTAGCGATTAAAGTAATGGCCCAACAGTAGCGATTAAAGTAATGGCCCAGCAGTAGCGGTTAAAGTAATGGCCCAGCAGTAGCGATTAAAGTAATCGCCTAACATTAGCGATGAGCGATTTATTCTTGTCCTTCCAGAAATAATATTTACTTGTTGCGTCCATTTCGTGACCTTAATGTGTTCCCAATTTCGGTGTGGTTCATGTTAGGAACAGGACACATAACAGATTAAACAGCCACTTAAATAGACTAAGATTGGTCCCATCACCACTGAGTCCTTATGGGTAGGCAGCACAGACAGATGAACATATCCTGCAAGACTGCAATAAACTGAACCAGTAAAGGGAAGAACACTGGCCCACGGAGATGGATATCCACAGAAAGATATATGGGAGCACTGAGGAGCTTTCAAATACAGCAGCATTTATTAAGAAAACAGGACTTGCTGTGTAAACACGTCAAACTGCAAACGAGAAGAAGAAGAAGATGTTAGGATCAGGACCACAGATACGGCAGTTTATACTCTCCCCCTCCCCCCCAATTAACACCTCATATGCAAAATCCTTGTATGCAAAAACACCTTGGATGCAAAAACACCTTGTATGCAAACACACATTGTATGCAAAAACACCTTGTATGCAAAAACACCTTTACGCAAAAACACCTTGTATGCAAAAACACCTTGTATGCAAAAACACCTTGTATGCAAAAACACCTTGTATGCAAAAACACCTTGTATGCAAAAACACATTGTATGCAAAATCCTTTTACTTTCATGATACATTTGATAAACATTTATGGAAAATCTTTACGGGATTGGGGGAAGGGATTAAGGGGTTTATCCACATTATGACTACACTCCTAGTACTAAAAGGCACGTTCTGTCTTCCTAAAAGAGGGGGAGGGTGAAATAGAATACATATCTAAAGGCTGATTATGATAAGGGGTGGTGTGCACATATCTACAGACTTGTTTGCATAAGGGGGAGGGGGGTAAATATTTACAGACTGGTTATAATAAAGGGTGCAGTTCATATATGTACAAGCTGGTTAGGATAAATGGTGGGATAAATATGTACAGACTGGTTATGATAAGCGGTAGGATACATATTTACACCCAAAGATATGATAAGAAGTGGGGTATATATCTACCATAATAACTACTTAGTAATTATATTTACCTTTCCCTCGCACACCTCTATGCTGGAGTCAACAGGTGTGATAGTTGGTGGTTCATCAACATCAGTCACCTGTGAACAAAATGCATATAAAAATGAACAACACAATCATTCACACACAAAAAAAAACCGCTGTCATCCATCTACTACATGCATTAGAATACATCCATCACGATATTCGGCACTTCATAGACGAGAGGGTGAATATACAAAATTCGCCCTGTACACTTCGCGGCGACAGCTTTGGCAAAGCGGCCTTTATTCCCACAGCCTTAACAGCCTCCCTGCACTCCTTAACAGGAAAACACGCAGTAATGAAAGAAGAGGATGAGCTAATTTTATGGTTTATTCGAAGTTACTATAACATGACACAACATCAAAATAAATGAGAACAAACAACATGAAAAAAGATGTAGCGACAATGATAGAAAACAAACAATGTAAGAATAGACCAAGGTGTAACGAGACGGGTCGGGGGGGGGGGGTAAAGAAGAGGTGTGCTGACTGAGACCGATTCTCAAAGACTGATATTAGATTCGTGGCCGAAGACTCTCTGTTTACTTGGTGGTACAACATCTAACGCACAACATCAAAAAGGTATCAATTATGTACATCAATAAATATTCTACTTTCCTAAACGTTAAGGTCTACATTCAATTGTCGGCTACTCGCGATTATCTATATCTCATTCGGGAAAGTTCCTTTTCCTAAAGGTTGACAACTGACAAGGCTCACGCCTGGTTCGAGGCCTGCCCTTACTATCACTATGGCCGTATCCTTATACAATATCTTTCCTGATTATTACTTTTAAAGAACTCTGGTTGGTTGACCGCATAGTTTATATTTGCTGATGTGTACAGAATATTCCCTATCTCTATTTCCGCTGCTTGTGGATGGAGTATGGTATTTCCTCGCTGGCAACCCACAGGTTTTCTCTCAGACGAATATATGTTTCGTTTGATTCTATAAGACTTGACTCTGGTCTAGTCGTCGCTAACCTGCACTTTAGTTCACAATTTCAATTCACAAATTTAACTAATTCTATACAGAATTCATAAGAAAAAGGCAATCTTCTTTTTTTGACCACTTCATGAGACAGGCAGGTTTAGAGAACATAATCACAACAGGCAAGATTGAAGGCACCAGAGACAGAGGGCGACAACGTGAGAAAATATTAGACAGTTTGACAACCTGGCACGGCAAAGAAACAACAACGACTTTGATACATAATACTGTGGACAGAGAGCTGTGGAGAGCCATGACCGCCTACGCCACCCGGCATGGCACCTGATGATGATGATGATGATGATACAGAATTCGAACTAAATGAATTAAAACTCAAAATCTTCAATCCTGCATAATTCCAACATTAACATATTGATGCGAAAGTAGGAAAGCAACATCAAAATTAGAGCAAAGACTAAACACCTTTGAAAATAAATGTCTTAGAAGGCTACTGAACATACATTGGTCAGACTTCAAATCAAACACAGTTGTCAGACAAAAATCACAACAAGAATATGTATCCACCTATATTAGAAAGCGTCGCTGGAATTACATCGGACACGCACTACAAATGGATACTGAAAGACTCCCCTGTCAAGCTTTGATGTGGTCACCAAAAGGCAAGAGAAAACGAGGAAGACCAAAAGAAACTTCACGTAGAACTATTACAAGGGAACATTTCACCATCGGTATCAGAAACAATGAAGATCTAAAGTAAATTGCATTGAAACAAGAGACATGAAAATCTATGACATCCGCCCTATGTGCCGTCTTTGGCCCTAGAGGTTAGCTAACTAATTAATACAGAATTCGCGATGTATTCTCAATTTTTCTAGCCATTCTTTAGTATTTTCGGCAGCCATCCTACACAACTCCCTCAACAGCTGCGTGCAGAGTCCCCACTCTTTTATAAGTGTTCCTAATCTAATGAACGTGATCGCATTTAATTTCAGACCTCATATTTTACACAATCAATTCACAATATTTTCTTCTCCAGACTTTCCCACGTCTGACATTCAACTTTCTCCAACTCTAAATAATAACTACAATAAAATATTAACTTTGAAATAATCTAACTAAGAACACGCAATAAAATGGCATTGGCATTTATGATAGCGACATAAGGAGTAAATAAAAGTAAATAAGAGTAAATGTCCCTGGTCATTTCTAGGTACGTCACTGGATCAACACTAAACAATCACTGAAGTAAGAGTGAGAAAATGTCCTCCGTCCCTGTCCAGTACAAACTGAATTACACATCTAATAACAAGTTGTCACAAGTAAGCTTTAACAATACAATTTCTTTCTATGAAATATTATACGATTATTTTTGGTCTACAATTGGTCAGTATTTATGTCAATAGATTAAGTCTGCATCGCGTTTTATAGCGATCTAGATAAATATTAACGCTTATAGATCGTCACCGCCTGAACTCCGAATAGATGGTTTCTAATTGTCTCGATAGGTAATCGCCTAGTTATTCGTCAGTCATAACAACGACCATCTGAGCAATATCTACCTGCACTACTTCTGTATGTGCTAAGTATTTGCCAATTGCAATCACACGAAAGCACTATACTGTATTTATTCACTGGTTAAAAGAAGAAATATATGTTTATTCTTGATTCTTGATTAGATACTGACTTTACAGCACACGGAGCTTTCCCATAAGTGCTCTGCCTTCCGTTCCATTTGCCATCCGTGTATGTAGACTCAGAGTCTCGGTCAGATGTTGATTGTGTGATCTTCGGGACTTTAAAAAAAATTTACTTTCCCTTCCCTCACTTCTAGATACTCCCATTTTTAACATTCTCTGTATGTGTACGTTTTCAGTATCATTGACATCATTTTCATCCGGAAATGAATTGGTTACTGTTTTCATCAAGTCTGCTTTATCTCTTCTCAGCAAAGTGCCGTGTATCGCCGCATTGCCTGCCAATAAGTCGGCTCTCTCGTTTCCTCCGTCCCCAGCATGAACAGGGCAGTATATCCATGTAATGCTCTGGACAATTGAATTATTCAATAAGTCCCACCATTCTTTTCTCAGCATGAACTTTTATATCTTGCGCAGCATGCTTTGAGAGTCTGTGAGTATTACCGAGTGTGTTGATGTATCAGTTATCAACCAATTAAGTGCTGCTGTAACTCCCTCTATCTCCATCCTTATGGTCGATGTGACAGTGGAATATGCTGAAGATTTCTCAACCAACTTCACGCCGTTTCTGTAGGCAACAAAATCCCAACCGCTTTTATTTATGTTTCTGTTAACAGAGCCATCTGTGTATATAACTATATTTTGTGATTTCAAGTGTAGCTGGGTGAGTTCATGGACTGTAACATGGACCCTGACGTCCGTCCATTTTCGACAAACTTTATCTAGTTGTATTATTGCTTTAGTCAATGATTTCTTCTGAGTGTCTACCTCCACCCATTCACTGCCCTTTCCTATTTCTTCCAATTCACATACTATTCGCAGTGTGTCTTCAGCCTCTGCCATCCATGATCTGCCACGCTTGATACGTTTTCCCTATGACTCATCTAGACGATGGTGTAATGGGTGGTGGTTGTATTCTGTCACTTTAAGGTACGACTTAACTTGTGCTACCTGATGTTCCACTCTAATGCTGGGGAGATCAAGCAGACTTTTTCCAATCTATCGACTTGTGTCTGTGACAGTGCTAGTAGACCGAGGCCATAATCTATGACAGATAGCACCATCAGTTGAAAAGCACACAAAAATACCCATTGCTGCATGTCGAAGGACGCCATAAGCTTGATAACACTGATCCATCTTCTAGTCTTCTGAATCATATTTGTGACGTGCTTGTTGAATGAGAGACTTCTATCAAAGATTATCCAAAGATACTTAAGGTCCTGTTCTCTTTCAATGAACATTCTCTTTCACAGCTGTCGGTTGCATGGGCTTATTCAAACCATATAGTATGGTTTGACCATGTATGCAGACATGAATCCTTGTCAAAAACAATACTGCAGGGAACTGTCGAAGGCGGAAGAAGCAGAGGAGGACAAATAAAGGCATGTACAGACAACATCAAGGAAATGACAGGACAAGATATTTCCACATGCATCCGCATCGCTGAGGATATAATTCGCTGGAGGACTCTTGTGTGCTGAAGCATCCAATGTGGTACCCATACGACCCCGAAGGGTAACTGGTTCATTGATTGATTAATTGATTGATTGATTGATTGAAAGGAATGTATGTCATACCACCGAGCATCAGACAAAGCTATTCTATCGACTTCTCTCTCTTTATCCCTGTTACACTCAAACTATGGGGGGGGGGGACAATATACCAATATATTCAGGAACTATGACAGAAAACAGACAATCTAAGAATATATCCAGGAACTGTGAGAGAAAACAGACAATATAAGAATATATTCAGGAACTATGACAGAAAACAGACATTCTAAGAATATATTCAGGAACTATGACAGAAAACAGACAATCTAAGAATATATCCAGGAACTATGATTAAAAAAACAATATAGGAATATATCCAAAAACTATGACCAAAAAAACAATATAGGAATATATCCAGGAAATATGACAAAAAAATAGGTCTATAGGAATATATCCAGGAACTATGACAGAAAACAAGTAATATAATAATACATCCAACAACAATGACAGCAAACAACATAAAAATATCTCTCTCAACAATATGAGAAAGGAACATAAAAACATATTACGCAACAATGACAACAAACAACATAAAAACATGTGAAGCAACACTGATAATAAACAATAACA
Organism: Meghimatium bilineatum; assembly: GCA_034231615.1. Classification (NCBI taxonomy): domain Eukaryota; kingdom Metazoa; phylum Mollusca; class Gastropoda; order Stylommatophora; family Philomycidae; genus Meghimatium; species Meghimatium bilineatum. Next base: position 72,090,955 of record CM067319.1, on the reverse strand, counting down.
AAATAGGTGAAGCAACAATGACAGCACACAATATTTTAAAAATAAACATCTTGAGCAAACAATAGAATATGTGATAAAAAATATTTACCCTTAGTCTCAGTGAATACGGTGGTGACGAACAAAAGCCATCCGTTGCTGTGACAATCAAGTTCGCTTGTCTCAGCGGAGCGTTCTCATAATTAAGGGCGGATTTTATATCAATATTTGGGCTTTTTCCTGGAAATAAAGGTAACAAATTGTTACTTAGAATTTAGTCTTTTCAATGCGTTTATACAATCATATTTGCCATTTTATGATTTTCAGACCAGATCTAGTAATTATTTCTCATCTGGTACCATCATTTTTTGTAACAGAGCTAGTAGGATGGGGTCCACAACACACAACCTGAGAGAAAGGGGACCGGGATACATACAAGTTTAGAACACTTTATATTTTCAAGCTGTAAACAGTTGACCTTAGTCAAGGTCTTTATTTAAAGTGAATCTTAAATATAATTGAGTACAGATAAACAAGGGGAATTATTTTGAATGGAATAAGATTACTCTGTTCATTCTTCTTCTTCTTCTTCTTCTTCTGCGTTCGTTCTCACACTCCTGCAGATCGGCAGGATGTAGTCCATAGAACGGAATGCATTGTGTTATGGTTTACAGCAGTTCTGTGATATCTGCACCTTTTGGCCTGACACATCCTACTTCAGCATGGCTTTGGGTCACTGAAACTATTTGGGATGGAGCAGCCAACTCCAATTCATAACCTCCTTAGTCGCCTCGTACGACATTCATGGAAGGTAAACAGTGTTGCTTTTCTTTGCTCCCTTTTCGGGTACCGACAACACACAGGCGTCTGTTCATTCTAAGATTGAAATGGGTCAAAACACACCCACATATTACTCCGCGACAACATGTGATTTTTATATAGCTGATGACATTTAAAAACAATAACATAATTAATTATTCAGAACTTTTAACATTGTGTAAGGAACTATAATGGTTGCCCCCTGACCTCTTTACAACGATATAACAGCAGGTATTGTAATTTATCACGGAATGTTAAAGATAAATTGGTAAAAGTTGCTTTTGATTCCACACTGTGCTATAAATAGCACACTGTTTACATTTTTAACTAGGCGACGTCACGTCACATCCCGACAATCGCTGAGTTCAAATCTAAACACTAATGAACTTATGCATAATCTGTTTCTTTTCCAATGTACACATTTTTTATAATTTCATATTATTTGTACTGAGCGATCAGTATTTCTGCCCGCTATACACGGAGCGAGTTGTGCGCACACATTAGAAATATTATTTCTAATCCTAACCGTACTCAGTACTTAACCGTAAGCTTGCCAAATACAAAACAAAGGTTATGGCATACCACGAAACTAGAGCAAAGGTCACAGTGTAGAATTAAAAGCAACTTGCGCCGATATATTATATGAAATTTTATTTTAAAACTTGCATAACAGATTGTGATAGACAGGTTTCACTTAGCAATAATAGATTTAAGTTAAAGAATAGTATTATGATCTAATGAACTATATTATTGTGCATTTAACATTCCATTTATGCGTTCGGCGGCCAACAACCAATCAGGAACGCTGACCTACTTCATTCTTAGACTAAACAGAGTATAGCAATTGAATAAACTAGTATTGATCATGAGTAATTAGGATTCGTAAGATTCAAAACTATTATTCTTCTTCTTCTTTCGTTCACTTGAAACATGTCTATATCTGTAATTATGTCTCCTTAATAAAACTCACTGTCTTTTGTAGTTCATACAGTGTCCCATAGAGTTTTGATTCCAGTGTTGTTTCCTCTGGCCAATATGTCTGCCTCAGCGTTTCATGCTCAGAACACTCTTGAAGTATATGTTTGGCACTCTGTGCTGCCTGTCCACATGTACACATGGCTGTGTTGCCAATCTTGAACTTTGTATACATGTGACTGCGGAGTCGGCTGTGTCCTGTTCTGAGACGTAGAATTATAACTTGTTCTGGTCTGTTCATAATATGATAGTCATCTTGTGTTGGTGTTTGTGGCTTTCTTATTGACTTGATCATCTGTTTTTTCTGATGGTAGGTGATTGGTATATCTGGTTGGTCTTCGGGAGCACCTTCCTTAGCCAGTTGGTCTGCTTTTTTCATTTCCTGGTATTCCACAGTGAGAGGGTATCCACTGCATGGTTACCCCATACTGGTAAGACAATTCGCTAAGTAGTTTTTTTCAAGTCTGTTAGTTTTCCAGACTGGAGAGCTTGAAGCACAGACCTTGCATCTGTCAGGAATACCACAGGCTGTAGGTCAGAGTTGGAGTTCAGCAGTTTTTTAGTTGTTACACTAATTGCCTGGATTTCTGCATCATAATTATTGCAGAATTTTCCTGACGGTGTAAAACTATTATGAGAAAAACCTGTGAACGAATGTTTATATAAAATAAATTGTAGAAAAAGATCTACGGTCATCGGCTGGAAGCAGGCTACGTGCATGAGTCTGTAAGAGCCTGGAAGTTACAAGGAAGTCTCCGAAATCTCAGATGTTAACTTGGAAGATTGTGTATTAAACAAGATGCGTTATTTTTTTAAAAATGGAATTCATATGGAATAGTACTTGGTTATATTGTGTACTAAAGATTATAATACTCACGTGGAAGACAGGTAATGAAGTCCTACTGAATGACGACTAAAACACTACACACTATCACTAATGGATATAAATATGGTACATACAACAAAACAAAACACAGAATATAATCATACAAATGGCAATACACAGGACAAAGTCGACGTTTCGGACCAATAGGCCTTTTTCAAGATACGGACATAACATACAAACATAAAAAAAAACACAAGTAGAAATGAATGAGTATGCGAGGGAAATATGGTAGTTAGATAGATACCGGAAGCATACGAACAGGAAGTACACAAAGACGATAATACAGGTGGAACGAGAGGAACAAAACGATGACGTAACAAAAACCAATACGACCGAGAACTAAGCGAAAGAGTGGTCGGAATTGAGTCCAAATGGCTTGATGGTACCCAACTCGAAAATGAGACGATTTTCTAGGGCGTACCTAGATCTATCATCGGTGGTGCAGGGTCTGATGGCAGTGACCTGAATGTCAAGGACACCACGGTGGCCACCGCCGTTGAAGTGATTAGCCACAGGAGTGGGTGTTCTGTGTTTGATAGCATGCAGGTGGTTACAGAAGCGGTCGCTCAGTCTAAGGCCAGTCTCACCGATATATTGCTTACCACAGCGTTTACATATGATCACGTAAATAACATTACGGGATTCACATGTAAAGGCCTCATCGATGGAGAAACTGGCATTGGGGAATGAGATGGGGTGCATCTGAACCACATAAGGACATGTGTAACAACGACCGCGTGAGCAGCGAACGGTACCAAAATGGTCAGGTGCAGAGGACCAGTGGTGGCTGTGGACCAAGATGTCCTTCAGATTTTTGTCGCGCCTATAGGCCACCAGAGGTAATTTGTGGAAAGCGCCACGGGTGTCAGTATCAGACTGGAGAAGGGAATAATGTTTAAGTAGAATGCGACGGACAGTCGAGTTATGGGGATGGAAGGTAAGAACCAGTTTAACCCTATCAGAGGAGGAGGAAGAACCCTGGGAATTATTCAAGGTATCAAGGCGAGATAGCTGGCGTACACGGAGCCAAGCCAATGAAAGAATGCTGTCAGGGAAGGAGCGTCTACGAAAGAACTCAATCATCTCAGAGGATTTGTCGAGAAAATCGTCGTCATCGCTACATAAGCGACGAAGGCGAAGAAGCTGTGAGTAAGGTAGAGAGTTACGACAGGCGGGAGGATGAGAAGAAGTGTAGAGCAGAAAGCCATGTGCATCAGTGGGTTTGTAGTAGACTGATGTGCTGAGGTAAGGGGGGTGAATAGTGACAATGATGTCCAGGAAATGGACAGAGGTGGTGGAAATGGTAAATGTGAATTTAATAGCGGGGTTGAAATTGTTGATAAAGTTGATGAAGAGAGACAGTTCTGCTTCTGTCATGTCAGTAATACCTATCCCATCATTAATGTATCTGTGCAAAAGAGATGGGAATGGGCCATCGTAGGTAGACCAAACTAGATGTTCTAGATGTCCCATGAAAAGACAGTCATAGCTAGGCCCTATCTTAGTGCCCATGGCCACACCACTGATCTGATCGAAAAAATGTTCATCGAATTCAAAAGAGTTGAGTGTGAGCACCAGTTCAGCAAGGCGGATAAGGGTGGGAGTAGATACAGAAGGATGCGGACTCTTGTCCAGAAAGAACGGCAACGCCATAAGACCATCGGTATGTGGTATAGACGTGTACAGAGAGCAAACATCAAGCAAGAACAGACGATAGGTGCGATCAGAAGACAAATGCACAGAAGAAAAAATTGTGAGAGCATGCTTGGTGCCTTTCAAGAATGAAGGCAGTGCCTCGACTAAGGGCTGCAAAATTATTCCCTTCTCCAGTCTGATTCTGACACCCGTGACGCTTTCCACAAAATACCTCTGGTGGCCTATAGGCGCGACAAAAATCTGAAGGACATCTTGGTCCACAGCCACCACTGGTCCTCTGCACCTGACCATTTTGGTACCGTTCGTTGCTCACGCGGTCGTTGTTACACATGTCCTTATGTGGTTCAGATGCGCTCCATCTCATTCCCCAAGGCCAGTTTCTCCATCGATGAGGCCTTTACATGTGAATCCCGTAATGTTATTTACGTGATCATATGTAAACGCTGTGGAAAGCAATATATCGGTGAGACTGGTCTTAGACTGAGCGACCGCTTCTGCAACCATTTGCATGCTATCAAACACAGAACACCCACTCCTGTGGCTAATCACTTCAACGGCGGTGGCCACCGTGGTGTCCTTGACATTCAGGTCACTGCCATCAGATCCTGCACCACCGATGATAGATCTAGGTACGCCCTAGAAAATCGTCTCATTTTCGAGTTGGGTACCATCAAGCCATTTGGACTCAATTTCGACCACTCTTTCGCTTAGTTCTCGGTCGTATTGGTCTTTGTTACATCATCGTTTTTTTCCTCTCGTTCCACCTGTATTATCGTCTTTGTGTACTTCCTGTTCGTATGCTTTCCGTTATCTATCTAACTACCACATTTCACTCGGATACGCATTAATTTCTACTTGTGGTTTTTTTATGTTTGTATGTTATGTCCGTATCTTGAAAAGGGCCTATTGGTCCGAAACGTCGACTTTGTCCTGTGTATTGCCATTTGTATGATTATATTCTGTGTTTTGTTTTGTTGTATGTACCATATTTACATCTGTTAGTGATAGTGTGTAGTGTTTTAGTCGTCATTCAGTAGGACTTCATTACCTGTCTTCCACGTGATTATTATTTTCTATTATGTTCTACTAGCAGTACCACCTTCTGTTGAGTACTAAAGATTATAGAAGTTGTGAAAACCTTAGAATTGTGGCAAAGAGTTAGTTAAAATCATAGTGCACAGACATTGTATCGAATTGTGGCAAAGAGTTAGTTAAAATCATAGTGCAAAGACATTGTATCGAATTGTGGCAAAGAGTTAGTTAAAATCATAGTGCAAAGACATTGTATCGAATTGTGGCAAAGAGTTAGTTAAAATCATAGTGCAAAGACATTGTATCGAATTGTGGCAAAGAGTTAGTTAAAATCATAGTGCACAGACATTGTATCGAATTGTGGCAAAGAGTTAGTTAAAATCATAGTGCAAAGACATTGTATCGAATTGTGGCAAAGAGTTAGTTAAAATCATAGTGCAAAGACATTGTATTGTGCAAATATACTTATGGGGTTAAATATACTTAAGTCGGAGAATATTGCTCTTCCGTGACATTTTTCTTCTTCTTCTGCGTTCGTTCTCAAACTCCTGCACATTAGCAGGATGTAGTCCGGAGAACGGAGTGTATTGTGCCATGGTTTACAGCATTTCTGCGATATCTGCACCTTTCGGCCTGACACATCCGACTTCAGCATGGCTTTGGGTCACTGAACCTATATAGGATGAGACAGCTAACTCCATCCCATAACCTCCTTAGTCGCCTTTTACGACATGCGTGGAAAGTAAACAGTGTTGCTATTCTTTGCTCTCCTTTCGGGCCTCGGCAACACACGGGCGTTCCGTGACATTAATATCTTATAGATATTAGAGAAGCCTTCGTTATAAAATGTAACTTTAAATAGATAAACGATGACTTTATGATCATCTAAGATCAACCAATTGTTGGGCGCGTTTGCAGTTTAGGACTACATTGTGGCATTTGTTCTAGTTTCAAGGTATTACCTAACCTTTGCGTTTGATTTGGCGTGCGCGTTTGGGTTATAGAATTAGGGTTAGGATTAGAATTAGTATTTAGAATAAAGGCTAATTTTTCGTTAGCGTTTCAATTCGGGCTCTCTCAGTGTGTAGCGCGCAGAAATAATGAGCGTGCAGTAGAAATAATTGGATGAGAAAATAATTATTTGCAATCTCGTTTGTGTCGAGAGATGGACGTTTCGTCTTTAATGACTGGGCATGCGCGGTAGCCATAGTAACGTCACAGCATCTATCGATATGATTGGTGTTCCAGGGAAATTAATTACGTCAATGTAAACCGTGCGCTCTTTATAGCGCAGTGTAGACCTAAACTGCAATTTTACCAATTGTTGTGAGCCAGCCCTCATTATTGTCAGTCACAAATCGTGAACATTCTGCATTTCAAGACACATTGGTAAATTGAGAAGGACGGAAAGCATCGCGTTATGAAATTGGACAACTTGATTTAGAAGTCCAGTAAAATCAAGTACTCGTTGTAAACCAGTCTCTTATTTTGGAATTGTCCGTCATGATTTAGGCAGAGTGTACATTTGAAAAGTGACATTTTAGTAGTTACTTAGCTCACGGAGTCAGGACGTTTGACAATGTCACGAAGATAGCGTGTCCCACAGAGGAGAGGTCACTTTAGTAGTTTACAGATAGGAACTGTTAACTATGGAGTGGAGTGATAAGTTGAAACTAAGTTATGCTGTTGTTGGAAACTCGGTACAACTGGTTATACGTATTGTTGTTGGAAACTCGGTACAACTGGTTATACGTATTGTTGTTGCTGTTGTTGGAAACTCGGTACAACTGGTTATACGTATTGTTGTTGCTGTTAGATATATATATATATTCGGTACAACTTGTTATACGTATTGATGCTGTTAGAAACTCGGTACAACTGGTACAACTTTTTTTTAATCGTTAATATAATGTGCATCTTTTTATTCAAAGATTTTTTTTTAATTGTAAAAGTGTTAATGTACACTAAATAGTGAAACTTGAAATAAATATTAAATATGAAACTTGAAATAAATATTAAATATGAAACTTAATGTTGTCATCGTTCAATTCGACCATTCATTTTCGTTTCAACATCTTTTTTCTGACTCACCACTATTTAATTTACCTATTTATGTTTCGTAATGTGTAAAAACTATCATCAGTATTTCATAGCACAGTGACTCGGTGATAAGAAATTTAGACAATGGTTGGTAAGATTGGAGACAAACAGTAGAGAGAGAGAGACGACACTAGTAAATGATATTGTACATAATGTAAATGTTCATTAGCGATACTTGTGAAAGAGACTGAAAGACACGCGGATACAACAAAACACAATACAGCTGAACACCCACTCAATGAAGAAATACAAACACGAATTTCATTTGATAATCACATGAATGATGAAAAATCAAAAGAAGCAGGCATATCTGTCTATGTAGTTAGAAATTGTTCCCTAAGGGTGGACAATCATTGAAGTGAACTCTGTAAGATATACTTTAGTGACGGTAAAGGATTCAAGAATCTAACGAGGCTAAGACGATCTAAGTGTGGTGCAGTTATTTCAAATATGTTTACACAATATTTTTTTTTTAAAAGACTAGGTATCTGATATTGAAAACATCAAATCAAGCGTATTAATTTGACAAAAGCAATAATAGTTATGCAACTAAGCTATGTCGTATAGTTATAAGATATTATTCTACACGTATATATTGTCTTTTTTCTGATTTTTCATATGAAAACGATATTTTGTTTAATGATGAAGATATAACGATAAACAAAGATGGCAGTGATTATAAATGATGGTTGATTGCTGATTCAGCACACTATGGAGTCATTCCCTTTAACCCAATCATACATTATGATTGGTTGCTGACCCAGCGGACCATGGGCACAGATGCCTTTAACCCAATGGTAAATGATAGATATTATGATTGGTTGCTGACCCAGCGGACCGTGGGCACAGGTGCCTTTAACCCAATGATAAATGGTGGATGTTATGATTGGTTGCTGACCCAGCTGACCATGGGCACAGATGCCTTTAACCCAATGATAAATGGTGGATGATATGATTGGTTGCTGATCCAGCTGACCATGGGCACAGATGCCTTTGACCCAATGATAAATGATGGATGTTATGATTGGTTGCTGACCCAGCTGACCATGGGCATAGATGCCTTTAACCCAATGATAAATGATGGATGTTATGATTGGTTGCTGACCCAGCTGACCATGGGCACAGATCCCTTTAACCCAATGATAAATGATGGATGTTATGATTAAATTACTGAAGAACCAACCGTCAATAGTAAATTGTGACGTCGCTGCAGCATTATTCGTTGTGTAGCTATAAGTGATCTTGTCTTTACTATTCCCGTCTGTGAAGCGCATCGTGTATGCAGTGCTCGTGCTGTCCTCCGGGATCATAACTGTAGTATCTAGGTTCATTCCCACCGGAGCCACATTGGGATCTGTAAGAATGTAGTATTAGTTACATACGAGATCAAGAAAAATTGAGGTCTCATTCTTCTTCTTCTTCTCGAAACCCAGGAATTGCGAGCGATTAGCTATTACTTCCTATATGATGTGGGCAGGTTTCTCCGAGATTTCTTTCATGCCCAGAAACTTCAGCTTTCAGCTTAGTGCAATGCCTATTGAAGAAGTTTTCTATTCAGAGGGAGTACGAGACGAGGTGATAGTTTGCTTGAGTCACCCATTCTTTGTCTTTCCTCCGACGATGTGCTTCGCAGTCAGCGAGCTATTCCTCGTGTAGAAGACCATTCCATTACCATCCTTTGTGCCCCTAAGTTCTAGACCTAAATTTTTTTTATGTATGTGCCGTGTTGAGTAACAGCGACAGTCGAATTAGATTCAGGGTTGATACACCTTCCTAGATGAGGCGCTGCTTTGTCAAACACGTCGGGGATCTGGGATTTAACCTTTGCATTTCTCACGTACTTGCATGGTCCGCTTGTGATGACCTGCTAATCCATCGCCAAGCGCTGCCTGTGTATTTTGACTCTTCACCATGTCAATGAGGTTGAGAACGTACACATACAGAGAATGTTAGAAATGAGAGTATTCAGAGGAGAGGGGAGGAAAAGTAATTTTTTTGGGAAAGTCCCGAAGATCACACAATCAACACCTGACTGGAACTATGAGTCTACATACACTGGGATGGCTGCTGGAGCGGAGGGCGGAGCACTTATGGGAATGCCCCGCGTGCTGTGAAGCCAGTTTCTAATCAAGAAGAACTCTTCACCATTGTGTATGTTACCCAAAGAAGTAGGTAGAGAACACCTATCTCGGATGAGGAGCTCCGCGGTAGACATTGGGTACTGAACCTAATTATCTCTATATGAGCCATGTTGCGCAACGGCGACAGTCGAGTTAGCAGTGTCGTTAGTCA